>PVIA01003786.1:0-145209 GCA_004024845.1 Tonatia bakeri
TCATCAAATGGAGGGTTAGCAACAGGGAAGTAGGAGGAGGAGGGAGGGGGAAAAGATACAGAGAATAAGTAGCATAGACAGTAGGTAGAAAATAGACAGGGGGAGGGTAAGAATAGTATGGGACATGTAGACACTAAAGAACTTATGACACATGGACATGAACTAAAGGGGGGAATGTGGGTGGGAGGGGATGGGCAGGTGGGATGGGGATGGCATGAAGCAGTCATGGTGGAGTCAGTCCTTACATCCGGCACTAGTAACATCACCAGGCAGCAGTGCCCTGTTTGGACTCCACAGGGAAGGGGCCGCAGAGAATGCAGAGAAGGGCGAAGCAGCAACAGAGGGAGGGAGCCCTGGTCTGTAAGCCATGACACCTGCATTGCTGTATTGCTCTCCTTCTCTGAGCCCCAGATGCTGACAAAGGCGCCCCAGGACTAGAATATGATGTAGAGGGTAGAGACTGCTTTTTCCCATGGGCTTGGGAACTCTTGGTATTACTACCCAGATGTTATTCCAAATCGCACCCCTATCTCTTTTCCAAACAGCCTTAACTTTTTCATTAAAGTACATCATATATATAGTAAAGAATGCAAACATTAAGTGGACAGCCCAATGAATTTTAGTAAGTATATATACCTGTGTAACCATCACCCAGCTCAACATAAAGCCCTTATCAGCCTCCCACAAGCCTCCCTCCAAGGCAATATCCTGCCACTTCCTCAAAAATAAACCTCTATTTTAGCTTTCATCTCTTATATCTCAGTAAAGTTTGGGCACTTTTTATAAATGGAATCATTCGTGTGTGTGTGTGTGTGTGTGTGTGTGTGTGTGTGTGTGGTTTTGTACCTGGCTTTTGCTCAACATTATGTCGATGAAATCCATCCGTACTGTGGCATATAGTAGCGGTGTGTTCTTGGTTTACTACAGTGTAGTGTTCCAGCACGGGAATATGTCCTTTCTATTCTTACTGGCATCTGGATTGTTTCCCATTGTGGCTCTTAGGAATAACGCTGCTGTGAACGTCCTGTTTATCTCTTGTTCACATATGTGGTCATTCTTGTTGGGTCTGCACATCAAGAGTGGACCTGCTGGATCATAGGGCTGGTGTGTATTTCGCTCATTAGAAACGGCCAGTTTTCCAGAGTGGCTGTACGTCTGCCGCCCCCACCCGTGGTGAGAGTCCCAGTCGTTCTGCATCCTCATTAATACTTGATATTATTACTTTGTTGTGATTTGTTCATTTATTTATTTTAGCCACTTTTGGTGAAAGCCTAATGGTATGTTACCTGTATGTGTGCGTGTTTAATTTTTATTATGGAAAATGTCAGGCACACTCAGAAGTACAGCACTGTAGTGATGTCCCCATGTACCCCACTGCCCAGCTCTACAAATCGTCGACCCCTGACCGGTCCTCATTACATCCGCTTGTTCTTCTCTTGTATTGTGTTAAAGTAAATCCAAGAATTTTTATGATTTCATCTGTTAACAACATATACCTCTAAATGATAAGAACTTAAAAATGTAACCGCAGGCCTATTATACCTAAAAAATTAACAGTATTTCTTAATATCGTCAAGCATCTAGTCAGTGTTCACATTTTCACTTGTCTTATAAATGTCATGATTACCTTTCACATTTTTATTTGAATCAAAATACAAATTAAAGTAGGTCTGCAGTCTGGCAAGTAGTTACAGGGTCAAGATGGCAGCCTAGGTAAATACAGCTTGCCTCCTTGCACAACCACATCAAAATTACAACTGAAATACAGATCAACCAACACTCAGAACCGTCAGAAATCGAGTTGAATAGAAGTCTGACAAGTATGGAATTAAAGAAACCACATCCATCCAGACTGGGAGGAGCGGTGAAGATGCAGAACAGGTTGGTCCCACATCCACATGCAGTGGATGAAAATTCGGAAGGAATATCGCAGGAGTAAGGAGTCTCAGCCCCACAGCAGGCCCCCCAGGCCAGGGTTCCAGTGCGAGGAATAAGTTTCCATAATTTTTGGCCACAAAAACCAGTAGGGACTGAGTCAGTAGAAGAAACTTCTAAAGTCCCAAGCAGTTTTCCTTAAAGAACACACACGGACTTACTCAGATTCACTGTCTCTGAGTTCTAGCACCAAGCAGGAGCTGGAAAGGCACCAGTGGCATATGAGGAGGAACTGAAGTGTCTGGCATCAAGGCGAGAGCTGAGGGACAGCTTTCTCCCAGACAGAAAGACAGGCTGAGGCCATTGTTCCTTTGTGAGCCCTCCCCACACAGAGCCACAGAGCTGGCAGGCTGGTACCATTATCTGAGACTCCATCAACATGGCTAACACTGTTTGCCCCACAATGGAGATCCCATGAGCCTCCATCCCACCCAACTTATGGGCCCACTCAAATTGTTAACTGTGACTTTTCCATATGAATGGCTGGTCTTGGCTCATGCATCACAACTTCCTAGATCCTGTCAAACCAACGATAGCCAGGCTCAGTGAGCCTCCAGCCCTCATACTTCTTGCTAGGTGGCCCCAGGCACAGCACTAGCAGCAGCCAGCCTAGATTCACAGATGGGCTTCACCTGGGACTCCCTAAGGCCAACCCAAGTAGCCGACATCTCAGTGCATTATAGCTCAGGCGGGGTGGCCCTGGGCAGAACACAGGTGGGGACTGACCTTGGCCTGCACCTTCTGGGGAATCCCAGAGCCTGCACATCCAGTGGACAGCTACAGACCATGCTGGAGCACCACCACCCTGCCTCTGCACAGCTGATCTTCCGCAGAGGTTGGTGGTCAGCGGTCACAGCCAGTCCTTGCAGCTAAATGCCTAGGTAAATCCCTCCCATTGATCTGCCAACAGCAACCAAGGCTCAACTACAAGAGGAAGGTGTACTCAGTCCATACGGAGGGTACACCTAGAGTACCCAGAGTCCCAAACAAGATGGAGGCAAAGAGGCCCACACCAAGACACATCGTAATTAAAATGCCAAAAGTTAGAGAATCTTAAAAACAGCAAAAGAAGTTAGTTACCTACAGAGGCATCGCCATAAGACTGCTGGTTTCTCAAGAAAAACTTTGGACTTCTGGACAAGATGGAGGTGTAGGTAGACACACTTTGCCTCCTTGCACAACCAAAAGAAGGACAACAAAAAAATTAAAAACAAGAAATAATCAGAACTGCAAGAAAAACTGTATGGAAGTCCTACATCCAAGGTAGAAACATTCATCCAGGCTGGTAGAAGGAGTGGAGACAGGCAGCCTGGGCGGGAAGGACTCACCAAAAGGCAGTAGCTGGAGGACCCAGGCTGGCAGAGCTGGTGGTCCCATGCAGATAAACTGAGAGGAACAACTGGGGAGTGAGACAGACGGCGCAACCCAGGGTTCCAGCGCAGGGAAATAAAGCCTCAAACCTCTGATTGAAAACACCTGTGGGGGTTGAGGCAGCAGGAGAAACTCCCAACCTCACAGGAGAGTTTGTTGGAGACGCCCACAGGGTCCTAGAACATACACAAACCAACCCACCTGGGAGTCAGCACCAGAAGGGCCCAGTTTGCTCGTGGGTCGCAGGGAAAGTGACTGAAAGCCAGCAGGGAGCTGAGCAAGCGGCACTCTCCCCTCTCGGACCCCTCCCCCACAGACAGCGCCACAGTGCAGGGATGTGTGTTGCTCTGCCCTGGCAAATACCTAAGGCTCCACCCCTTACTACATAACAGCTGTGCCAAGACAAAAAATAATAATAATAATAATGGCCCAAATGAAAGAACAGATCAAAGTTCCAGGAAAAAAAAAAAAACAAGATGCAAAGTTCAAAACACTGGTAATCAGGATGCTCACCGAAATGGTTGAGTATGGTCGCAAAGTAATGGAAAAGGTGAAGGCTATGAAAAGTGAAATAAAGGAAAATGCACAGGGAACCAACAGTGACAAGAAGGAAACCAGGATTCAAATCAATGGTTTGAAGCAGAAGGAAGAAATAAACATTCAACTACAACAGAATAAACAAGAATTCAAAAAAATTGGAGAAGCTTAGAAACCTTCAAGACAACTTTAAATATTCCAACATCCGAAACATAAGGGTGCCAGAAGGAGAAGAGGAAGAGCGAGAAATCGACAACTTACTTGAAAACATATAATGAAGGAGAACTTCCCTAATCTGGCAAAGGAAATAGACTTTCAGGAAGTCCAGGAAGCTCAGAGTCCCAAAAAAGCTGTACCCAAGGAGGAACACATCAAGGCATATCATAATTACATTACCCAAGATTAAAGAGAAGGAGGGAATCTTAAAAGCAGTAAGAGAAAAGGAGACAGTTTCCCACAAAGGAGTTCCCATAAGACTGTCAGCCGATTTCTCAAAAGAAACCTTACAGGTAAGAAGGGACTGGAAAGAAGTATTCAAAGTCATGAAAGGCAAGGACCTACATCCAAGATTACTCTATCCAGCAAAGCTATCATTTAGAATGGAAGGGCAGATAAAGTGCTTCCCTGATAAGGTCAAGTTAAAGGAGTTCATCATCACTAAACCCTTATTATGTGAAACTAAGAAAAAGAAAATGATCCAAAATATGAACAGTAAAATGACAACAAACTCACAACTATTGACAACCGAACCTAAAAAAAACAAAAACCAAAATAAACTGAGCAAACAACTAGAACAGGAACAGAATCACAAAAATGGAAATCACCTGGAAGGTTATCAGTGGGGAGGGGGAGAATGGGGGAAAAGGTACAGAGAATAAGAAGCATAAATGGTAGGTACAAAATAGACAGGGGGAGGTTGAGAATAGTATAGGAAATGGAGAAACCAAAGAACTTATATGTATGACCCATGGACATGAACTAAGGTGGGCGGGGGGGTGTGCAAGGCAGAGGGAACTAAAGGGGGAAAATGGGGCAACTGTAATAGCATAATCAATAAAATGTATTTAAAAGAAAAAAAAAGAAACTTTGCAGGCTAGAAGGGATTGGCAAGAAATATTCAAAGTCATGAAAAGGGATCTACAGCCAAGATTGGTCTACCCAGCAACGATGTCATTGAGAATGGAAGGTCAGATAAAGTTCTTCCCAGACAAGAAAAAACTAAAGGAGTTCATCATCACCAAACCATTATTATACGGAATGTTAAAGGGACTTATTTAAGAAAGAGAACAAGATCAAAACTATGAACAGTAAAATGGTAATACACACATACTTATCTACAATTGAATCTAAAGAACAAACTAAGCAAACAGGAACAGAAAGAATCATGGATTTGGCGTGTGTTTTGAAGTTTGCCAGGGGGAGGGGGTGTCGGGGGTGAAGAGGGAGGGGATTAAGAAGTACAAATAGGGCCCCGGCTGGTGTAGCTCAGTGGATTGAGCGCGGACTGCAAACCAAACGGTCACTGGTTCAATTCCCAGTCAGGGCACATGCCTGGGTTGCAGGCCAGGTCCCCAGTGGGGGCCGTGTGAGAGGCAACCACACATAGATATTTCTTTCTTTCTCCCTCCCTTCCCCTCTCAAAAAATAAGTAAAAATCTTTAAAAAAATACATTAAAAGAAAAAGAAGTACAAATAGGTAGTTGCAGAATAGCCATGGGGATGTAGAGTACAGCATAGGGGACGGAGCAGCCAGAGAACTTAGACTCATTACTTGTGGACATAGACAGTGACGTGGGGGTGGCTGAGGGGGAGGTGCTGCGTGGAGGGGGACAAGGGGGGGAAAAAGGGGCAACCGTAATAGTATAATCAATAAAAAATAATTTTTTAAAAATTGGTAGTTGCAAACTAGTCATGGGGAAGTAAGTACAACATAAAAATATAGTCAGTACTGTAGTGCTAAGTATGTATGATGCCATTTGGGGTACTGGAAATACTGAGTGCAATGCTATGTAAAGTATAAGATTGTTTAACCACTAAGCTATACACCCAAAACATTCATTCTTAGGCAACAAAAAATAAATAAAATAGCGTAAAAAAAAAGTAGGCCTACACATTGCAGTTGGTTGGTGTCTCTTAACCCTCTTTTAATCTGTAGGTTCCCCCTTTATCTTTTCTTTTTTCCTGGAAATGTATCTGTTGAGGAGACAGAGCTGTTCTCCCTGTAGAATTTCCTCCATCTGAGTTCCGCAGACTGTGTCCCCCTCGTGTAGTCGAGCATGTTTCTCCCTCTGTATTTTTTGTAAATTGGTGGTTGGATCTAGAAACACGATCAGGTTCTGGGTCAGCATTCCTTGTTTGCTTTGGTTCTGACAAGCCTCACTGCCATTTGCTGTCTCCTTGAAAGCTGCATCAGAGCCAGCTGGAGCTCCAGGAGGTGCGCCTCTCCTGCCGGCAGCTGCAGGGGAAGGTGGACGAGCTCGCCGAGGAGAGGAGCCTGCAGAGCTCTGCCGCCGCCAGCACGTCCCTCCTGTCCGAGATCGAGCAGAGCATGGAGGCCGAGGAGCTGGAGCAAGAGAGAGAGCAGGTGCTGACATCTGTCACTCTGGCATGTGAGGCTGCCTCAGGGTCAGGACAGGCCCTGGACTTCAGGAGCCCGACGGCCTGCCTGTTGCCCAGTGCCTACTGCTTCCGCGTTAGCCTGTGCACACCCCTGGGCCTGCAGGCTAGAGCTGTCACGAAACGGGCCCTGAGCAAAGCATGTCCTTGGCTCATTCTCGCCCCAGTGCCTCTTAGGAAATGCTTGTCAACTAATCATTAGCTTCATATCTCTTACACTTGCAAGGTTCTAGATCATTCATGATCCATCCATTTGGCCTTTTTTCATACTACTCATAACCACTCATTCCACTCATCATTCACTGACTCCCACCAAAGTAGATGACTCTATAAAGAAGTGCTTTGTTTGGCAGAATGGTAGGGGAATGGAGAGCAGGGAAAATAAGAACTGGGAGTCTGTGTAGGTGTCCCAGGCCCATATAACCATCAGTATTTCTTGGAACAGGTGATTCAAAAAACAAAAACAAAAAAACTTCCTCCTACAACAGTATCTTAGACACTCGGGTCCACATCCTGGGGAACGGATGACCGGGGGCAGTATTTTCCAGAGCCCATGATCGAGAGTATTTTTTTGTGGGCAGCTAAGACTGCAGCTCTGGGAAGCCTACTGCCAGGTTCGCTATCTCTGCTCACACCTTCGAGGAAATGACAGTGCTGACTCGGCCGTCTCCACGGACTCCTCAATGGACGAGTCTTCGGAAACCTCGTCTGCCAAGGATGTGCCAGCCGGCAGCTTGCGCACTGCCCTCAGCGAGCTCAAGAGGCTGATACAGAGCATCGTGGATGGCATGGAGCCCACGGTAAGAGGCCAGGCTGAGAAGCTCCTTATCCCACAGGACCCGGCTAGTGGGAGCTTGAAACCAAGCACAGAGAGTGAGGCTAACCCTGGAACTGGAACCTTTGTAAAACCTGCAAGAATTTCTTCTGTGCCCATGTCATTTGAGAGCATTGAGGGGCTGAGTGCCAGGGAACAGGAGGCATCTCCCTGCAGACACCAGGATACAAATAGGGTCCTTTCTCCATGTAGTTTGTACAGGCCATGGTGGTCTCAAGTTCAAGGGCTTTCCTTGGAAGCTTTAAATATAGAACTTTGGATCCAGGCAAAAACTGCAAGTTGCTTTTCTACAGTCCATTGGTCCTGGTGGTGGGTTTAGCTATGAACAGGCACACTTAAAAAGTCCTGAAGCTTCTGCTAAAATATATAAGTGAGCACAGAGAGTTGCGAAGATCAACAAGAAAGGCCTTCTAGAGTTCCAGATGTGGCTTCTCTTGTGGAGGAGAGAAACATTCCCGTGGGCTCCTGGCAGACTGGCATTTCTTCTGGCCTCGTGACAGCTTTCTGCCAGCCTTACTCTCCATTCACATTCCTGCTCCCAAGCTGCTGTTCTCAGGTTTCACCATCCTGAGAATAGTTGTGTCTTTCCGCCCATGCTAGGGGAAGGAAGGTGAAAGGGTAGCCGTCCTTATCGGCACAGGCCTGTCCGTCTGTGCCGTGTGCCGCACCGCGAGAGGGAGGCGGGTCATGCTGGGGAAAGGGAGCTGCTCTGTTCCTGCTGCAGTGTCCCTTCCCTGAAGCCTGGAACAAAGCAAAACACAGCAAATGTGTAACTGCTGTTTGCAGATTGAGCAAGAGATTTTCTCCTCTAACCCTTTCTTTCTCTCCTTCCTGCTCTCCATCCCACCTCCTGCTGTCTTGCTCCCCCTGAACTGAACCATCTCTCCACTCCCCGTCGCCCCCTCCACCCTTACCAACTCTGCTCACTCCCCTCTCCATCTCTCCCACTGACCGTCTCCCCGTCCACTCGCACCATCTCTCTGGTTGTCTGGCTCACTCTCTTTTGCTGTCAGAGCTCCCGGAGAATTGACGATGACTCCTTAGAAGAACAGATAAGGCAGACCAGTGAGGACTCGAGAGCCCTAAGGGAGCTCATGGAGGGGGAGAGGGGTAAATTGAGGCAAAGCCTGGAAGAGCTGCAGCGACTCCACAGTCAGGTGAGCGCCCGTCCCCAGTCCGGGGTGGGGCTGTGCACGTCTCCCGGGCTCTCTGGGGACCCCTGTGAGTTTCACTCCCCCACGTCTATTTGAGAAGCGGGTTTCCTCTGACAGATCCTCAGGGGACAGTGACCTAAGGTTGAGCTGAGCTGGGTATTTAAGAGGAGAAGCCAATTCCCTGGTTTAGCCCCAAGTAATTGGGATAAGAATAGCTGCCTCCCCATTTCCTCCAGCAACATGCTGCCTTCCAGAGAACCGGAGTAATCTGGCGGAGGCTGACAGCTGGAAGTGCCGCGGCTCCAGGACACTCGGGTGTTGTCCCAGCAGCGCTGGGGCAAGGAAGTTGCACATCGAGGCTTGGTCTTCGCAGGCCTCCTCTCTGTGTGAAGGCGGCCACCGCCGCCAGCCTGGTGTTCAGCTCCAGCGGCGCTGCTGCTGCTCTTGCTGCCACTTCCGTTTGGTCACGATTTCATCTCTCAGCACGCTGGAGAAAGGACATCTGTATTCTGATCCGAAAAGTTATAAAGAGCTTAGGAGCCAGCCCCACCCAGAAAGTTGTTTCTAAAATGTACCCTAGGAGAAAACCACAGGCTCTTCCTTTTGACCAGAGTCATCATGCGTAGAGGTTCCGTCCCACTTGGGGTGGACATCGAACAGGCAGTATGTTTAAACCCTGCCCCCTTTTGTTCTTGTCCAAAACTAGTCATCCCTCTCTCTACTCCACGAGACTGGTAAGAAGTGGGATTTAAGCCTGGCCTTCAGTCAGTATTACCTAAAGGATCGTGCAGAAATAAACTCCTGTGTTTTGGGGGGTGTCGTGCCCATTGGACTTCCTGTAGCATTCTCCTGGCGGACACAGGGAGTCCCACCCACAGCCATTACTGCACTCACGGTGCGTGACCAGATAACAAGGACAGAGAGAAGCTGTTGAAAGCTGTGGCAAGCTTGGGGAGTGGGTTTGGACAGCCCAGAGACATTCTCATGCCTCAGACCTAGCCCTCGGGTGGTTATTTGGCCAGGAAGTGGTTCAGACTCAGGGACAGATCTTTGAAACTGGAAAAATAAAATGCAAGAGAACGTGGATCTGAAAGTTCTTCAGATTAAGAGAAGTTGTTGTTGTTTAATTTTAATACCTATTTAAGTTTCTGTGGGGTGCTTCTACTTATCAGCTGTCTAATATCGGCTGGTGTTTTGTTTTGTTGCTCCTTGGAATTATGAAACTGGAAACACTAGAAGGCATTATTTCATTCAGAAGCACAAGCAAGGTGTAGGTTGGTTTATCTGTGGGGCCTCTTAGCCCAGTCCCAGGCCAGGAAGCCAGCTTGTGGGAGGTGCAGTGAAAAACACAGTCCCAGTCTGGTCCTTTGGCTCTCTCAGGCTTGACCAGAGTGCACGCCGGTTACTCCAGACGGGGTGTGGAAACAGAAGGAGCGTGGGCTGGGAGCAGTCAAGGCCTTCACTAATGAAATTTGGGGGCCCTCCTCTATAAAGGCTCAGTGTGTTCTTTCTCCTCCGTCTTCCTAGCAACTGCCCGATTTCAGACCTGAAGGTCTGAAAGCTCTGGCCACCACTTCCCCCATCCCAGTCACTGTCCACAAGCTTTGGACTGATCTCCCTGAAGCTGGACTTGAAAATGGGACATCCCTTACAGGTTCTGGGTTGATGTACCATCATCAGCTAACCGGAAGCCTCCAGCCCACGTGGCCCCGCGGTCTGGCTGCATCCGGGCACCAGCCTTCCTTCTTGTTGTTTTCACTCCCCTCCTTGGCTGCAGCAGAACTGAACGTAGGGCACAGTTCCCAGTCCCACGCCAGGGTATTTTCTCTGGCTCCTTCCACCCTGAGGACTCTCCTGCCACTTGCACAAATCTCAGCCTTCCTCCTCTTCAAGTTCCTGAGAAGGTTGCACGTCCTCCTTGAAACTCTGACTCCCGTCACCCGGGAGCCACTCTGGCCCTGCTTTGTTCTGGTCCTGACGCACAGCTCACCCAGTCAGACCTCGGACCCTGACGCAGACTAACCCAAATCTGACGTTTCTTTTCCTCTCCCAGAGCATCTAGCACAGTGCCTTGCCTACAGTGGGTACTTGAATAGTTGTGAAACAAAAGGGCAAATAAAGCCCTAGACAGATAATTTTGGAACCTTTTCTTTGATGGCATTCAGTCACAAGGACACTCACCTTATTTGGGAAAAGTGGATTTAGGAGTGGCTGTAACTTGTCACTGTATCCTCGTAACTGCCATCAGCAAGTAGGTCCCTGTGGTGGGCGAAGGGAGTGGAGCTCACAGCCGTGCGCCGGCCTCTGGACGCCACTCCTCTCATTCGAGCCTCACGACAACTTGATGGTGGAAAATAGCCACTTTTATCCCCACTTTTTATGAAAAGTGTGTGTAGCTCGAAGAGGTGAGTCCCTTGTCATGTTTAGATAGCTGATTGGCTCTGTCTCAACCAGCCAGGTTTTCCAGGTCAAAGCAAAAAGTTCGTGTTGCATTTTATCTGGAGCATGTTGGCATTTCCTGCCCAACATGTACTTTTATCTGTCACTCAGCTGACGGAACACCTGGCAGGCTCACGACCGGCCCAGGTCATGTCGGGGCTTGTTTGTTCTCCAGAGGCCTGGCCGCCTCTGCCAGGTGCTTTCTGGGTCTCGGGTTCTGGGCTGCCAAGCTGCAGAACCTGCTGACAAATAGGGAGAGGCTGGGTGTCTCCTCTGCTGCCATGTCTGACTCTGGGTCAGCCATGTGCACATGCTGTGGCCTCTGCAGGGGCCCCTGCTGGTTCTTCTGCGAGGCCACCCACCTTGCCCATCAGAGCTGTCCCCACCTCAAAAGCCCAGAGCACCAGGCACCAAGCACCGATTCCCGAGGTTCTGATGTTCCCTCCCAGGCACCTCCGAGTACAGAATCCATTGCCCATAGTGACAACAAATTGTCCTCTGTCCCTCCTCATTATTGGGTGTCCTCTGATTGCCCGGTGGGGGCTTCCCCAGGAGCTGGCACCTCTGCCGTCCCAGTCTGGGAGTAGGGAGTGTCTGCAGGCAAACTAATCTCCATCCTTTGTCCTGGAGTTCTTGCACGGTTTTATTCCGTCTGAGGATGACTAGGCTTGGGACTTGAAGAGCAGAGGAGTAAACCAGAAGTTGACGTCTCTCCCTGAGCTGGAGAGACAGACCTTAGGGGTGGATCCTCCCTTGCAAAAGTGTCAAAAGCATGTGTAATATTCAACAAGAGGGCAGGGTCCGGCATCTTGACTCCAGTCTGACCCAATCAGCTCCAAGCAGAAGGGGCGCCCACTCTTCAGTCACTCAACGAAGGCTCACTAACAGCTCTACCAGTCCGGGTTTCTGGTTGCAGACAACAAATCAGTTTAATTTGAGCTGCAGAATGTATGGGAATTAAATCTGACAGATTACAGAATAACGGGAAAGTTGGCAAACTGAACTTCCAAACAGGAAGGGCCTGTGGGAAGGAGGGCAGTGGTCTACTGTCCATGTGATAATTTCCTAAAGGCCTGTGGCTTTGCCGTCCTGTCACAAGATGCAGTCCCAGGTAGGCGGTTGTGACGGGCAGGTCTAGGGTTCCTTACCCAGGTGCCTTGGGAACAGGATTTCTCCCCTTTGGACTTCCTTAGTGGAGGGCACGTCCCGTCTCCCACCAAGACACATGCAACCAGGAATACCTCCAGAATAGGGAGGGATTTGGGGTGATGACTAGGCAAAAAATCACAACTGTCCACTCACTGGAGACATTTTGGGATTAAGCATTATACAGAGTCGGGCTCTGCCATCGTGGAGCCCACGGTCTACAGGGCTACCACACAGTGAGGGGGTAAGCTGTGGTCTCCAAGGGCCCCCCCCTCACAGGACAGAATCTGGTGCCGTCCTCTGAGACATGGAGCACAGAGAAGGTGACAGGTTTGAAGTGAAAGGTGATAACATCAGGTGTCTGACTTACAGGTGGCTTTAACCTGGAGAATAGAATGAAGATGGGAACCCGGGCCCAGGCTTTAACCGTCCAGGAGCCCCAGTGCTCCTTACTGGAAACAAAACTTGAGTTTCTACCCCAGAAATGGTGTCTCAGAGCCCTGATGCAAGTGTAGTCTTCACTCATTAGTCCTTGGGATTGCCTGGAAATGAGAGGTGCTGTGGTAGGCTGTGTACAAGGAGGATCTGGCCCCATGGCTGCAGTTCAGGGCCACCGAGCTCCAGCCTAACATGTGGCTTCCTTTCTCCAGGAGAGATGGGCCTCCTCGGGGCAGAGGGCAGCGGGAAGCTACCAGCTTGCATGGCTCACAGGCCCTGAACCTGCCTGGGGCCTCTCCTTTCTCCCCCCAGAGGGAAATAGCCCAGGCCAGCTGCAGTGGTGCCATCACGCTCATCCCTTTGGTCTCCCTTCAGGTAACACTGCTGAGTGTGGAGATGACTGCACTGAAGGAGGAGAGAGACCGACTCAGAGTGACATCTGAGGACAAGGAACCAAAGGAGCAGCTTCAGAAGGCCATCAGGGACCGGGACGAAGCTATTGCAAAGTGAGTGAGCTAGTTTCATTCTACTTTTCATTACAAGTAGCATGAGTGTATGGTCAGCTTTAAAAGTTAACTCATACAGGAGACTGTGAAAGTGAAACTGAGCGTTTCCCTGCTCCCCACCCTCCCCCAACCCCGTTCTTCTCTCCAGATAGACAGTACTGGTGAAAGTGGGTGTGTGTTTCTTGCAGACCTTTTTCCTGTGCATATGCAGGTGTATATGGAATGCAGTTGTGGGCTTTTTAAAAAGATGTTATTTATTTATTTTTAGAGAGGGGAGAGGAGGGAAAAAGAGAGGGAGAGAAACAGCAATTGGTTGCCTCTCATTCCCCCAGCTGGGGACCTGGCCCGCAACGCAGGCATGTGCCCTGACTGGGCATCAAACTGGCGACCTTTCAGTTCGCAGGCCGGCACTCAATCCTCTGAGCCACACTGGCCAGGAGAGTAGAATGAAGACGGAGAACAGGGCCCTAGATGTATAAAGCCTGGGCCCTGGTTCCCATCTTCATTCCATTCTCCAGGTCGAAGCCACATGTAAGTCAGACACCTAACTGATGTTATCACCTTTCACTTCGAACCCGTCACCTTCTCTGTGCTCCATGCCTGGGAGAACGGGGCCAGGTTCTGTCCTGTGGGGGTGAGGCTCCCTTGGAGACCACAGCTTACCCCCTCACTGTGTGGTAGCCCTGTAGACCGTGGGCTTTTTAAAAGCATCAATGGATGATGCTCCACGTGTCTTGTATTTTCCCCCACCTGTATCTCAGAGAACCTTCCAATTTCATGATATATATCTACCTCACCTTTTTTATTTTAGGGGCTTTTATTCTTATATTACGGACATTTTCAAGTATACACAAAAGGGGGGGAGCTGGACCCCTGCTTACCCATCTCTCAGCTCCAACACTAACGGCACATGGCTAGTGCTTTCCGTCTCTGTCCTCGCCCACTTCCTCCACCTCCCCGCTGGTCGGTGAGGAAAATCAGGAGACATCCCGTCCACGGGGCTGTAATCACTTCAGCATGGGTCTCTACCAGAAAACGACGCTTTTTGTAAAACACTCAACCACAATACAGTTATCGCACCTGAAAACACTCACAATTTCTTACGTCATCTAGTTCGAGGGTTCAGGTTTCCCCAGTTGTCCCATAAATGTCTTTTTATAATTGATTAGACTCAGGCTCCAAAGCCCACATATTGCATTTACTTGCTGTGTCCCAAATAGTCTGTTATACTCCACTCCATCTTCAGGTGAGGCCCTGCGTCGGGCACTTTCTGGGAGAAGACACCCCCCCCCCCACCCCGCCCACCCACACCTCTCCAAGAGCAGCCGCCCCCCTCCGCCGGGCTCCGGCAGCGTTAGTCAGCGCTTTGCGAGATCCCCGAGTTGCTCGCGGCGCCACCTGCCGGGAGCTGCAGAGGCTGCGGCGGGGCGGGGCGGGGCGGGGCGGGGCGGGGCGGGGCGCCCAGCCCGGGGTTCGCTCCGGCAGGCTAGGCGTCCCTGGCAACCGGCTAGGGAGGATTTCCGGTTTGCCACTGGCCAATGGCAGCGGATGTGACGTGGCGTCCTATCCTCCGCGCTCATTGGACAGGCTCATTTCCAGTCCCTGCCGCCGCAGTGCGGTGCCGGCCTGGCCGGGCGGCGTGGCAGTGTGGGCAGGGCTGTCCTGATCGGCATGTCCAGACAGGGCTGGCAGGGCGCTGTTCTGGAGCGGTGGGGGTGTCGGGAGGTGACTAACTGCTCGGTGGGCCAAGGGTCCAGTGAGGATCTGCTGGTTACTGTGGTGGCCTGAACCGGCTTTATCCCAACTGCCCCGCCTCCGGCCGCGCTTAGCTTAGTGCTCGGTGGAGTACTTTTCTCTCATGCTGCAGCTGGGCTGTCTGCATGCGGGTCCTCTAGCTGTCCTTGGGCGTGCACATTGGTTGCTGGCCCTGTGCAGCGAGGACACTTTTGCTAGTTTTTGCCGTGTCGAACGCAAAAAGTAACAGTTGACAAAGACGAGGACTAAATGCCCGCTCGGGCGGAGGCAGCCCACACCGCCTCTGCAGAGGCGGCGCAGTTTCCTGCAATTTCTGTTCCTGTTCCTGTTCCCCCGCCCCTTGTACCAAAAGTTAATACTCTTTTTCACTGATGTATGATGTAGCAGTGCTGGGGGAGTTTGACAAAGTAATGTGTGAAACATTTCAAAACGTAAAAATACAGCATACACATGTAAGTGGATGGGTGGGAGCAGTTACCCACCAAAGGTCATCATCCGGAGATAACCGATTATGTGCTTTCGTCTGTGACCTTTGGGTACACTCAGGTCCTTTTTCTTGAGCAGAGCAAGTATTTCAGACCTTGCTTTTTGGCGCTCTCCTCCCCTAGGCCCTAATGCATTGTGAGTAATTTACCACCAACCCCATAGTTGTTGGCTACGCTGATTAGCTAAGAGGTGATCTCCACTTTGTGGCCACCTTTGCATACAGGAGTATCTCTCAGGTCCCTTAAGAGGGGTATTGTTAGTGAAAAAGAGGGAACCAGGAGGACAAGGTCCCCACCTCCCATAGGGATTAGCGTTGGGGGGCAAGGATCAGCAGCTCCCTAGTGGTGTGTGAGGCCTTTGATCTCCTCCGGGTTCTGGTCCTGATTTAAGTATCATGCCCTTAACCACTTCATCTGTGAGCTGGGCAGATACATAATCCCTCCACCTTTAGGTCAGTTAAGGAAATTGAGAAAACGTCTGTGAAAATATGCTACAGACTTTCCAGCCTTCTACAAGTTACATCATAGTTACTATTACTGTTTGTTGTAAGTTTAAGGTCAGAGCGCCTTTCCTCATCTTGTGGACTCCAGGTGTCCTAGGTAGGAACCCGCTGCTCTGGCACGAGGTGTCCATGGTCACTCTGGCATGTGTTTTCAGGAAAAACGCTGTGGAGCTGGAACTCGCCAAATGCAAGATGGACATGATGTCTCTGAACAGCCAGCTGCTGGATGCCATTCAGCAGAAACTGAATCTCTCACAGCAGCTCGAGGCTTGGCAGGTAAGGGGGTGGGGGGAGACGAGGCTGCAGCAGGAGTCTGTGGACACAGGCCGAGTGTGAGGAGGAGTTGGTTTTACTGGAGGGTCTGGTGTGCATGGGTGAGCAGCACCCCCAGTCTTCACTTGCTGAAATGCAGAGCTGTTGCTCCCCCAGGTCCTGGGGAAGGACGCCTGAAGATACTCTCGGAGCAATGAACCCCAAGTCGTGCTGCTTGGGGCAGGGGCCTCCTTCAGCTGATCATCACGGCTTTGTTTAAATTCACTAGAAAGAAGCAGCTGTTAACTTGGAGGGTCCAGGAAGCCCTATAAGGCTGAATGAAATTTCACAGGGGGATGTAGTTCAGCAACCCTCAAGTTGCTGGCAGTGCTGTCCTTCCCTTTCTCGAAGGCCAGCTTCCTTTTTCCGAAGAATGCTGTCCGGGGGCAGGCCCGGGGAGAAAGGGTCAGTGTGTCCCTGCAGGACCACTGTTTGCAGAGCCCAGGCATCCCACCCCATCTCGGGTCTAGCTCGGCTCTCTGCTGGACCGCAGCTGTATTTGCTTTTTGTTCATGAGGTTAGGGTGGTACAATTTCAGGATATGGGTGCAACCATTTATGTTGCTCCCCAAGAAATCCTAACCAGGCCGATGAAAAACCACTTGCAGCTTAGCAGGCAAGCCCCGCTGTGGAGGGCAGGTTGTGGGCGACTGTTCCTCCAGGTTCCTTCTGAGTTTTGACCCTCCCCCTTCCCAAACTGGTCCCTGGCTTCTAGGCCAGCCCACCCTGGCTTACCGTCCTGTTCTTTTCTCTTCTCTCCTGGCTACAGTTTGCTTCCTCAGGGCTTTTTACTATCTGGCTCCTTTGGTTTCTGATCTAGTGGCCTTTCTCAGTTCCTGTATCAACAGCTTTAGTTGTACACCCCTCCTGCCTTTGAGGTGAGATTGGGCCCTCATCCCGCCCACACTCTCCCCACTGCCATCGAAGTCCCATCCCTGCTGCCCCCCTTGTGGCTCACTATGTTCTGTGTGCTGGAGTCTGGCATCATGTCTGTGCAGTGTGTCCTGCCATCGAGTCCTGGCCTCCCTCCTCCCATCACCATCACATCCAGTGAACACGGCAGCACGTGGCCCAGCACCGACAGGCTGACCCCTGGTTCTTGGTGCCACCACCTCATAAATGGGTTGCTTTGGCCACAGACGTAACAGCAGGCATGGAATCATAGCTCGTGGGTGTGCATGTATGGTGTTTCACAGTGATATATGCCATAGGATCACCTTGAGAAATTTTAAAGTATAAAAAAATGCAGTTTGCAATGTGCCAGAATAAACACTGGCAGCTCTGAAAGAGCTTCTTTCTGAAGGATGCTCTAACATTCCTAATGTTGCACTAAACAACGTAGATTTTATTAAGCACGTCCTGAGCGCAGGGCACTCTGCTGAGGATTCGACACGGGGACGCTACAAGTAGGAAGGATGTGTCCTCCTTCTGTAAGGAGGGATGAAGTCAGGGTGATGCGCATGAAGATGGGGGTAGGAAGAGAGCAAGGCAGGAGAGCAGGACACAAGCAAAGGAGGAAACAAGAAGTCCACACCCGCTGCTGCCTGGTGATGTGGCGAGAGTCTGTCTCACACTGAAACCTGTGGACACTCACTTGACACCCAGAGGTGAGGGGGTAGGAGGTGCTGGGCAGCCCCACTTCCTGCCCTCAGGAGCAGCTGACTCACTCCAGGGTTTAGCCTGTGGTTCGCTGTCTTTTCACCAGGACATTCCAGAGCCTGCAGGGTTCAAGGGTGAAGGAATCAGGCAGCTGCTTGTCCTGTTCCCTGCTGATGTGAACTAGACAGGCTTAACCAATAGTCTTCATACAGTGTTAGTGGCAGAATGTCTTTGTCAAATGGAGTCTTGCACAGAATCAAAATCTAGCAACTGGAGTGCAGCTGCTCTGTCCAGAAGCTCCTCTGTGGAGTCAAAGCTGCAGTCCTGTAAGGGGGAGTCAGTGAGGGGGCTTCTTCCAGGCAACTTGAACAGACTGGAAGGGAAAGGTGCTGCCCCAGTGAGGAGGCTAAGGAAACAGGCCCGAGTTAAAGCAAGACAAGCCCTGAAGTGGTGATGCCCAGGTCTCTGCCGCAGACAGGAGCCTCACCGCAAGTAGGGGGCTGGTGCAGTGGTTGTCCTTGTCACATGTCGCTGCTGGTGGTGCTTGGGTGTCAGCAGCTCAGGCCAGTAATAATTACTGAGGCCGAGCACTGGTATGAAGCTGGTGGGCAGAGTGGAGAGACAGGCAGGAAGGGACCAGCTGCAGCCTGTCTGCACCCATAGGGACTAAGCCTCCGTGGGGCCGGTCAGCGGAGGGAACGCTGCTGGGGAGAGGCCAGCCCCAGTCCTGAGATGAGGCGTCTACACTCGCTGCTTTCTTGGTTGGGGCAGCCCGGGCTACAGCCACTCACTCATCTCATCCCTCATCCTCATCCTCCCTCATCTCCTGTCCTTCAGTCCTTCAGATATTTTTGTCACCTCCCTGACCAGGGTCAGGACACTGCTCTGCTCAGTCCCCTCCTTTGTGCTCTCTGCAGGATGACATGCACAGGGTCATTGACCGGCAGCTGATGGACACGCACCTGAAGGAACGGAGCCGGCCCACTGCTGCCCTCTCCAGGGCCCATGGCGCGGCCCACGGGGACGAGCCCAGCACCACTGAAGGCAAACGGCTCTTCTCATTCTTCAGGAAAATTTAAGTTGGGAGGAATCAGGCCAGCGAGGATGGGCGGACTGGAGGCAACTGAAAGGGGTGCGGGTGTTTGCATGCAAGGGCCTCCCCTGGGCCAGGCAGGAGCCCTGTGCCCACTGCCCAGCCAAGCCCAACACGGGCTTCCCGAGGATCCACTGTCATTGAGCAGAGGCGGCCTCCGGAGTGGCCAGCCCCGCCCACCCTTCAGTGGCTCCCTGGCCCAACCCAGGCACTGCTGCTCTTTTGTTGTGGAACACGGGGAACAGGAGAAACAGGCCCTCTGCATGCCTCAGGAGGCTCCTGCTGCCCCCGCTGGCCTGAGCCTCCGTCCCTCCCCCAGTCCCTAGCCCAGGGAGTAGGGGGAGGTGGCCCCTCACCCATGTGCATGCACCTCTGCCGGGAGCACTGTAGGCAGGAGACCCAGCCTGTGGGGCCTGATGGCCGGGGCCATTCTCTTAACGCTCAGCCACGGTGGGCTCTGCCACGGCTTGGCTGAGGCCATCCTGAGCCCAGAAGGAAGACAGGCCTGCCCCCTGGCATCACTGCTCTCCCTCCCTGGCCTCCACCAGTGCAGGCCTTCCCCTCCGCAGGGCCAGGCCAGCCAGGCTTCCGACAGGCCCTGGGCAGGCTTTAGCCACCCAGTCCTTTCCCCTTTGCGGGCCAGAGCTAGGGGAGTTCTCCTCCAACTACAGCGCCCTGCTCCACTCACACACACGAGTTCTTGGTTCAGCCGAGCACGTTCAGGCCACGGAACGGCCCCAGAGGGGTCTGTGGTCAGCCACTTCCACCTCAAGGGCAACACTGTCACCATGGGGTGGACACCCCCAGACACTGCCCACTAGGCCTGCAGAAGGACGAGTCCTGCAACCTGCTGCTCCGGCTCCTCCGGCAGCCACTGCTCCTCCTCTGCTGAGGCCTCACTCCGAGGCGCCCAGGCTGAGCAGCCCGAGGGCTGCTTCCCCAGGACCGTCTCCCGCCCTCACCTGGGAAAAGCACAGCAGGGATGAGCGGAAAGAATGTACCTATAGATATGTACATACCACAGTGCTGTACTTTTGTATGTAGCAATCATGTAAATACATGTATGGATTTTATAATATACATATTATATATAAAAATCTATAAAGGCATATTTTTAGAAAAACAGCGCACCACTGCTTCTTTTGAAAATAGTATAAGAATAAACTGAATTTCTACAGAGCTTCCTGCCTTAGTCATTGGGTGCCTGGAGGGGCTGTTTGGTCAGAACTCGGCTTACCTTTCAGAACCACCACTGGCTGGCACGAAGGTGCAGAAACGGTGAGTCCCCCACACACCTGAGAAGTCTCCTCATACACAGGGACCCAACCAGTGGACTCAGCCAGGAAGGGGCACCTCCCCCGCAGGGTGGAGGCATCCTGTGACAGCTGTTTTGGGAGCTGTGGCCGAAGGCACAGCCTCCACACCCACCCTGGCCTGGGCTCCCTGCCAGCGAGGGCTGCAGTCGCTCGGCCACAGGCTGGCCCTCCAGCTTGGCAGAAACTTCAAGTCAAATTGCTGCAGGCAAAGCTTCCACTGCATCCTTCCGGCCATGCAGGGAATAAACAGGGCACTTCCCCTGGCATCTCACCACACGTGCCCTCGGCCAATGCAGCAAACCAGAGCAGCTCAACCTGGACCAGCCTATCATAGAGAAATGAACTTGGCTTCTCAGAGTGTCCCGGTGCCTAAACCAGAACAAACGAGCTGGACACAATGGGTGGAAGAAGCCAAGCCCACCCAGAGCACAGCTGGAGGAAACAGACCCCTGAAGAAAATTTGGCAGCTTGAACCTTTATTTTTAGTACTTTTTTAAAAAAGCATAATTAGAAACTTTCAATACAGAAATAATCCTAGCAAACCATTAAAAGTTTTGTTGTTCGACAGGATTTCGCATCAAGTCCACCAAGACATCAGATCGGTCCAGCCCTGTGAGCCCCCCACCCCCACCCCCTATTCATGCGTACTAACACTCAGCGGGACAGACGCACTGTCGTCACCAAAATCACCCCACCACCTGGGTCTGGACATCCCGCTGCCAGGAGCCATGAGGGTTTCTGGCCCGGGCTGGACACTCCCAGGGCCCCCTCTCGCTGCTTGAATTTGCAAGCACTGCCTGGCTGGCGTGAACCCAATGCTCGGAGTGGCAGGTGCTGCCCACCGCAGGACCAGTCCGCAGCAAGGACAGTCTGAGGACACAGACCACGCTTCGGCTCCTGGCCCCTAACCAGACAAGACCGCCTGCCGGGTGGCCACAGCCCTCCCCCTGCTCCACAGCACCACCTTCCCGGACCCACAGAGTCCCCCCACCCCCCATCCTGCAGCTCCAGAGGGAAGGCCTGTCACATGGAACCCCGGTGTTTGGCAGTTTGGGGAGGCAGGGAAACAGGTCAAAGGAAAACCCCCACTTTGATTAAAAACCCCTCAACAGTATTCGGGAGGCAAATCTGCAGTGTGATCTGTGATGTGATTGTCCAGTCGGCTTCGCCTGGAAACCGCCTAGGGAAGGAAATCTAGTAAAACACATCATGGTGTTGAAATAAATTATTCCCAGGTTACATGATCCTTTCAGGGGAAAGGTGAATGAAGTGTCCCAAGGAGGACGGTAGGGGACAGTAATCATGTGCATTGAACCCTGGTTTTTCCTCCGAGGGACCAGGGTAGGTCAAAGCGGCTGGCTCCCAGCCCCAGCTGCCATTCCTTCCCACCTGCTAGGGAACCCTCACGCTACCTTGACACTGAAACAGTTGTGGGTGAGTGACGAGAGGCTGCTGCCACCCCCCAGAGGCACCCTCTCCACACTCCGGCAGCACCCACGCCCCACACTGAAGACTCAGGAACTAAGTGGGAGGCCCTGGGCCAACAGACAAGGGTGAGAGGCTCCTCCTTTCCCTCCAAGAAACGTCCCGGAAGGCAGAGCTGCCCTGCCAAGAGCCCAGCCCCATGATGCCAGGAAGCCATTCACTTTTTCTACAAACACTGCGCTCGGAGGGGAGGCCACCACTTACGGCTGCTGTGCCAGTCAAACCTCAGGAAGAGAAGTGTGAGGAACTTAATTCATTTGATTTGGCATCACTCTCTCTAGCTATTAAAACAATGCTCCTGAGCCCCATCCCTGCATGAACACACCATCTTTCTGCTGGACTGAAACAGGCTGGTATAAATAGAAGCCACAGCTCCCTTGGGTTTGTAGCTCAGAGGCATCTAGAAGGCAGGACAAGACATCTGTTGGCCAAAGGGCAGGAGTGACTCCTGTGGAACCCAAGGGCTGGACCAGCTGAGGGCAGGACCTCTAACGGGAACCCCAAGCCTACCTCAAGGCCAGGCCCCCCCAGCTGGCAGAACAGAGAAAGAGAAGGGCAAGGAGCTGGGCTGAGAGCACAGACGGCAGAGGCCCTGGAGACGGCGAGACCCTCCATGCCAGGGACAGACGTCACCGATGGCCTGCAGGAGAGAACAGTAACGTGGAGCCCACTCCACCAGCCCAGGTCGGCAAAAGATGTGGGTAGAATGCAATCCTGTCTCCTCCGGAAGCTGCTGGCGGTGGCAAGATGGGATGAGGACAGAGGGTCTGCAGCAGCAGGCTGGCACTGGGGAGGCAAAGCCAGAACAGGACGAGGGTGGAACGGCTGGTTAAAGCAATATACACTATGTACAAAATGGTTAATCAGTCCGCTCACTGGCAGCGTCCTCGCTGGGCCCAGGCGCCTCGGCCAGGGGCAGGGGCACCAGAAGGGAAGGGCAGGCTGTCCGAGCCCTTCTCGGTGCTCGCGGGGAAGGGGAGGAAGTGCACGTGGCGCCTCCAGATACAAAAACGTGGAGAGAATTCTTTAAATAACGGCACGAAACTGAGACTGTCCCCCGAGGGCCCCGCGGGCCTCGGGCCGGGAGCGGCCACAGTGCAGTCTCCGCAGTGGGCTGGGCGAGGCATCAGCAGCAGCGTTTCTTCCGTTTACTGTTCCGCGTGAGCTTCACCACGTCGTTCTGTTGCTGCTGCTGCTGCTTCGCTAAGTTGTCTTTCTTCGCTCGGAGGACCAGCTCTGTGATGCAGTTGAACATCTGTGAGGGTGAAGGAGGCAGGGCGGGCCTCAGGCCTCATGGGGAGGCCCCGTCTTGGCGCGCTGCCTGTGCTGGCCAGCACGGCCGCCCCCCGCCTCCCGGGGCCCAGCTTTCCAGTTCTCCTTGTGAGTTTTTTTGTACGCATGTTCTCACATCCTTTCTAGAAGGAGGTGGTGAAGCCTAAAGGTCAACTCCTCAGGGTTTTCCAGTCTGCCCTTTACGTATGTTCCCACCCCTCTCCTTCCACTGGAATCTTCAGACAAGACAGATAAAAGTTCCCCTGCTCTGGTGACGGGCTAGAGGGACCCAGAGGCTGTCCACTCCATGGCACCTCACTGCACATTCTGCCTAGAGCCTTCCCCGGACCCCGAGACATCCTTGCCCTGCCAGAATCCACCTGCCAGCCCACACTCCTGTCCTTGACTCCACTGGGAAAGGTACCATCGAGCACTCGGCAAAGCCCGCCCCACTTTCTGTCCTCAGCACCCAAGAAGCAGGGACTCTCACCCCACCCAAATCTAGAGAAGAAACACACGGAGTCCAGGGATGGGAGGCCACTGCCCAAGGTGGTATGGGCCCTGCCGCAGCTCCCCATGCAGAAAGGCCCACACTGCAACCCTAGCCTGACTGAGGCACCCGGTGTCCAGGATGCAGCAGGGATCCCGCCTTCTCTGGACCCGCACAGCACAGGCAGGACCCGCCCAAAGCCCGAGTGCAGCCAGCCCGGGCGCATGGCAGGGCAGGCTTCTCTCCCACAGACTCCCGCCACTGTTCTGTGGCCCCGCAGAAGGGGCCAGAGGCTGTCCTGGGGCTACAGTCTCGACGGGTCTGCAGGGGACGCACCTCCGCAGCAGGCGCCACCTCAGTCCTGGAGGCCAGGGCCCCAGGGAAGGCCAGAGGGCTGGGTGATAGTCCCCGAGTTGGAACCGAGCTCCCCACGTGAAATGTGGGAACAACGGACCACAGAGGACCGCTGAGATGGGAGCTGACACCTTCAAAGGGCCTGGCAGTTACTACAGCATCTTCTGCCGGCCGTGGGGTGCCCCAAGAAGGCTGGCAGCAGGGAGAGGAGGGCCGGGCTGGCTCTGCCCCCACCCCTGCTCCGCCCAGGCCTCACCTCTTCCACGTTGACGTTCTCCTTGGCACTGGTCTCGAACAGCTGGATGCCCATCTGCCCGGCGAACTTGTAGGCGTCTTCTGTCTCCACCACCTTCCGCTCAGGGTCGTCGTTCTTATTCCCCACTTCGAGGCAGAGCCAAGTCAGCTGGCCCTGCAGGGGCACCCCGGCACCCTCCACCCCGCTGCCCCCACCCCGACAGCCCAGTCTCACCTAGTATTCGGCATACATCGTCACAGTTCTGGTTAATTTCGTGAAGCCACCGTTTGACATTGACAAAGGACTCGGCACTGGTGACGTCATAAACCACGATGACCCCGTGGGTTCCCCGATAATACCTGTAGGGCCGGGGTCTACGTCAGAGCTTCGGCCTACACAAGACCTGCCGGCCCTTGTCCAGAGACAGGCCAGGAGCCGGGAGGGGACTGATGCTTCCCAGCAAGACACCCAGAGTCTCCGGTCTTCCTGACCTCGCCTGGACTTCTCTGATCCATGCCTCAGCCGGCAGGAGGGGTGCTCAGCAGGCGGGGACACCGAACCTCACGCTGTCCCCCAGGCACCAGTGAGCAGGGAGTGCTCAGCCCCAAGGTGGGCAACCGGGTTGTTCGGAGTCTGCCACTTTCTTGAAACTTCTTTGAAGTTCTTGTTTTATTTTTAAAACTCAGCAAGTTCTGCATTTGACATCATACTATCACTATCCTCGTTTTAACAGTCAAAAAATGTCCCCTCCTCAGATCTTAGTAAAATGCCACTCCAAGACAGCGCACCATTTGTACGACCCCGCCTAGGTCTGCGCACCCTCCCCTGGGGACAGATGGGCACCTCCCATCCTGCCACTCATCCACGCTGCTGGCAGGGAGAACATGGAGCCAGCATGCTGCGCAGGCGTCCCATACATGCCACCATTCAAAGGTGCAGACCCCTCGGCCCACGGTCAGCCCGAAGGTCCAAAAAGCAGCAGGATATAAACATCCCCTCAGAAACTGCGTCCTCAATTCATTCCCATGGTTCAGTGGGACAGACGGAGGACATCAACCGAAGAGGAAGAAGAGGACAGAGCCTTGAGTTTCCCTGGTGAGCCTTCCCAGACCCCACAGCCAGGTGGTGCCCTGCCTGGCACTGTGTGACCTGCAGAGACTCCCACTCTTCAGAGTGAGACGCACTGCCCACGGCCGGGCCCACTCCCAGCAGTGGAGCCGCCCGGGCACTGGGCCCTCCGAACCAGCCCGCCCCTCCTTCTGGCAGCAGCTGCTGCTGAGAGCTCGCGCCTGGTTATTAACAGTAGTTCAGCCTGGTGGACACCCACCTGAGCAGGTCCAGGTGCAAGCCAAGAACCAGGGGAAGAGATGACTGTCCCCTGCCAGCAAAGTGTGAGCGGTTCACTGTGTTTCCAAACTCTCCTTTGCTAAAGACTGTTGGAAGTTGCCGCACGATACCTACAGCTCTAGCCCCAGCACAAAGCCCCCCTACTCCCCGGGAAACCCCACCTCCTCTGGGACCCAGGCAAGGCCTTTATCAGAGACAGAGACCAGAGAGAGGTGAGGAGGGCACCAATGCCTCGGACCCCTGTTACCGCTGCCATCAGTAATCACTCCCATTCCCCACAACTTCGCTCTGTGCCGGCACAGCGCCCAGCGCTTTCTATCCACTACCCAACTAATGTCTGCAACAGCCTGCTATGACAAACGGGACAGCTGCCATTTTACCAGTGAGGACATGAGGCTGAGTGACCTGCCTGAAGTCATACCACCGACGTCAGGGAGCCGGGGCGGAACTCCAGGGCCAAGTGTCGAAGATGCTTCCCTTCCCGCTGTCCCAGCCTCTCATCTCACTGCCCCACTCCTCATCCCTCCCAAACCCATGCCCCAGGCCGTACTGCTTGGTAGGCAAAACCCAGCGACCCAGAGACTAGAAACAGAGACAGTGGGGCTCGTCCCTGGCAGGCCAGCAGGATGCAACGTTAGTCTCCCTGCTAATGCCCCGAGTCAGGAAAAGCCGCACAGCCACACTGTCGTGCCACGACCGCCCTAACCCCTGAAAAAGTCCTGGCCTCTTCCAAGTCTCCTGCTTTCTTCGCCAGCCGCCATCACAGGGTGTCAAGTCTTTCCATGGCCCCTCGGCACCGACGGCAGAGCCTCTGCCTCATGAGGGGCAGAGTCGGGGGCTCCAAAATGGAGCTACCTTCAGCCTCCCCAGACACACAGGACGGCCAGCAGGGGCTGACCTGGTGCCCACGGGGCCAGGGCGCAGCACTGTCCCCTGCTCAAGCAGCCTGAAACAAACATATTGCCCTCAGGCAGCTGAGTGACTTGTCTCCCCAACCACTGAAGGCGGCCATTCACTGGTCCCCCACCCTGAAAGGAGCTGAGCTCAGGGCAGCCAGGGGAGGGGCGCGGCTCCTCTGCTAAAAGGGCCTGGCACCCCAGGGCCCACTGCCCTGGCTCAAGCATTTCTCGCGGCCACAGGCCCTAAAATCTCTGCTGCCCTGAACCCCCCGACTGCCATCTGCCCCAGCCTGGTTCCCTGTGGGTGAAGGGTCAGCAGAGAGCAGGGCTGTGAGCTGGTTAAAGGCAAGAGCTTTGACATCAGACCTCAATTCAGGTCCTGATTAACCAACCAACCTAAGTCACTTCACCCTCTCTGGGCCTCACTCTTATTTATAACATGGAAATAACCACAGAACTTTTTTATCAGGATGAAATGAAATGAAGTCGGTAATGTCCTTAGTGACAGTTCCTGACCTGCGCAAGCACATCCGAGGCCAGTGCTTTGGTCTGACCAAGAGGTCTTGGTCGCGTTTGGACCTGGACACACGGGTCACCCAAAGACATCTGTCCCACCCCAAGGAGCCTCGGACCCCAGCTGCCTTCCTCAGGGCCCCGCAGACAGTCGCAGACACAAGGAGACTCAGGCAGCAGTTGTAGAAAGCTGTACTACGCAGCTGCCAGGCTGGGATTCCTGGCGCTCCGGGAGTCTCAGCCCACTGGGCACAAGCCCCACTGCAGAGCTAGCCCAGGGGTGGACACTCGGGGCCCGCCCCCTGACCAGAGCCACCCAGCCAGCCCTCCTAGAGTCCCCCATACTCCCAGTCACCACTGTGCGGGCTCTTCAGCCCTCACACTGCCCACTCACAGGAGATCCTGAAGCCACCCACCAGAGCAGGTCCAGGAAATGGGGTCCGACCCATTTCCATGCTAAAGGGAGGAAAGGGATCTCTGGCCAGAGAACTTTCTCACCCACCTTCCCAAGAGCCCCACTCACACAGGGACCACGGGGGACAGCCAGAGGACAGGCCTACTGCAGAAGCAGCTACTGCACGGCTCCTGCTCCGGTGCGCACAGCACTGTGTGCAGCTCAGGCTCTGCCACCCAGTGGGAGCAGGGCCCCCCGGCAGTTCCCTCATCTGCAGAATAAGGGCGGTCAGGGTGCACCTGCAGAGGGCTCCAGGAGACCCTCCTGAAGCCCGAGCACAGAGTCCCCGGTGCACGGGGCTCCGCATTAAATCAAACCCTGAAGACAAAGCACAGGTCATTTGGGCAACCTGCCCAAGGTCACACAGTGGAACAGAAATGTAAATTCTGAACCATTTGCCTTCAAAGCCCTGCTCTTTCCTGGAACCTGTCCCATCAACAGCCCGAGAACCAAGAGCCTGTCCACAGGACTCAGCTGTCTACAGCTCCAGCTGGGTTCTCCTGTCTGCAGCTCAGAGCCACCCAGGGGCTGCGGCAGCACAGGAGGGCAGCCCGCTGGGTGAGCGGTTCCCAGTAACCAGCTCTGGGGAGGCCAAGCAGTGGGTGCTCGACAGCCTCTATACAGCAGCTCCCCATCCAGGCCTCCCAGCAGAGAGAAGCCAGCTTTGAGAAGTTGGGGTGGGTAATGGGAGGATGCACAGCTGACCCCAGCTGTCACTACTGACACTCCAACAAGGTAACTGCCACTGACTAAGTGAACACCCGGTGCAGCCAGTATCACCATTATCCCATTGTACACACAGAAGAACCAGAGGCCAGACAGCAGGCTGACTGTTCCACACTGTCCTGCCCACCCCAGAGGCAGGATGCTCGGCCACCGCCCACCGCCCACCCACAGGCAGCAGCCACACCTCACCCCTCTTCCTCTCACATCTTCAGGAAGGGGGGACTCGCCAGCAAGGAGCTTACCTCCCGATAGCCTCAAGGGCCCACCCCAGTGACATTTCTACCGTGACCTGGACTAGTCACTCAGCCGTGTCCCGTGTCGGCGGCGAGGGGCCCGGCCGACTCACGTGGAGGTGATGGTGCGGAAGCGCTCCTGCCCGGCGGTGTCCCAGATCTGCAGCTTCACCTTCTCCCCGTTGATCTCCACGGTCCGGATCTTGAAGTCCACGCCGATCGTGGTGATGTAGCTGCCTGCACAGACACTCACGTTAGCAAGGCCCACGGGAGCCCCGGCCAGACGGAGCTGCCCTCGCTCTGGGCCCAGCACGGTCAAGGTCCCGGGGATGTCATGGTGAGTGAGGAAGACAGTCCCTGCTGTGACGGAGCCGCACAGACAAGGTGAGGGCACAGACAGGACACAGTGAAACAGTGATAAAGACGACAATTTCAAGAGTAACGAGTGTCACAAAAGAAAGAAAGCCAGAGATGTGACTGGAGGTAGGGACAGGCTCTGTTAATTAGGATGGCTGGGCTATTCGTTAGCTGTGGTCCAAGAACTGCGGGAGACTTACCATTCACTCTGTGTTTTTCTTTTCTATTCTATTCCAAACATTTTAGATGACCCACAAAATTAACTTCCTAACACACAAGTCATGACCTGCACTTTGGAAAGCAATGCTCCAGGCAGAGGAGACAGTAGCAAAAATAGCAGTGAGGGGAGGGGGTCACGTGAGGTCAAGCACAGAGTCCGAGGCAGGTGGGGGTGTGAGGCCTGTCTCGGGCACTTGTGCCATTTGGAGAGCTTGGACTTTCTTTTGTGTGTGACAGGAAGGCACTGGAGGTTTCAGTCAGAGTGCGAGCTGCATTCTAAGCAGCTCTCCTGGGGCATCCGTGTGGAAGAAAGTTTCTGGCCAACGTAACAGTCCTGTCCGGGCTCACAAAGGCCCAGGTGCTCAGATGGCACCGTGTCGCTCCAGTAGGAGCTTATGGTGTAACAATGCGGCAGAACAGACGGGACACACACACACAACTGAATCTACGTGTCAAAACTCTCAAAACTAAAGGAAAGGTCAAAGTTCAAGGTGGGGTGGCAATCAAGGAAGGCTTTGGGGAGGAAGTTGTATTGGAGCCTAGCTTGAAAGAATAGGTGAAATGTCAAAGGTTGAGATTAGGTGGGGGGAGACATCCCACCCAGAGGAAAAACGCGGAGGCAAAACACAGAGAGAAAACATTCGGAAAGGAGCCAGCCCTGGCACTGTGCAAGCGCCGGATGACGCTGAGGAGAGTGGCCCAGCCCCTCCTGCGGCAGGCGCTCAGCAAGCAGCTGGCGGCAGAATGAATGAGTGAGCAAGGGAGCTCGTGAAACAGCAGAACGAACAAACAGTAGGAACACGGAAGCTGGAAAGGGGAGCTGGAAACAGACGGTGAAGGCCGGTTCTCAACAGGACCGCGTCCTCACAGAGGACCCTGGGCAGCGTCTTGAGACATTTTAGTTGTCACAGCTGCGGGGGGGAGCCACATTACTGACATCTGGTGGGTGCAGCCCGGGATTTCGCTCCGCTTCCTCCACAGAGGGGCCCCCGCAACACAGGGTCACAGGGCCCAGAGCGGCAGAGTGCCAAGGGGAACCTGGCTACACAGGCTCCGCTCACTCGGAGAGGGCCCTGAGGTGTTGGCAAGGGCGAGCCCCCGGCAGAGCCGCACGCCGCAAGGAGAACTCAGCGGTCTGATGGGGCTGGGGCAGGGGCTGCTGTACTGCTTCAGGCTAGAGCCAATGAGACACCGGTAGCAGACGTGGGGTGAGGGGCAAGACTGCAAAGGAGAGCCCTCCAGGAGTGGACGCGAACAGGCTGGGGGGTCAGAGGGGCACGAGGAGGAAGAGGAATGTTATTCGGCACGAGAAGCTGGTCCTTCGGTGACCATTCTTGAACAGAAGGCACTGGCAACAACAGCCCACCGGCACGTGCGCAAAGGCTGCTGAGCCCCAGGCACCACAGCCTGCCACATCACAGACGACCCTCGCAGTACCCTTTACGGAAAGGGCCATGATCGGCCCACCGTTACACATGAGCCGAGACTTAGTCAGGCTCCCAGTCACACGGACAACTCTTTCCACTTCACGCCACCAGTGCTGCGGCAGGACGACCGCGGGGAGAAGCCCGCTTCCCCGCCCAGACGGGCGTCAGCCCTGGGATCACTTCCTAGTTTTAGCTCCCCGCAAACACATCACAGGGAATTCCCGACAGGCCAGCCACGCTCCGTCCCCGATCAGGGGGGCCGAGCCAGCCCGGAGCCTTGGCAATGAACCCGATGTAGTCAGCAAACAAAACACACCCCCTCCCCAGTGATCGGGAAACAAACTTACACGGGACAGAGCTTTCTGCTGGCGGGCTGAGCGGAAATGAAGACTGCCGAGACCCAGCACCGACAGGCACACGCCGGCCTAGTGACCCTCTGCCACGCCACGGTGCACGTGCATTGCAGCCCGAGAAATGCGGCACCGCTGCCACCAGACGCTGCCGGGAAGCACGGCACATCAAGGGCACCGTCGATGAGCCGAGTGCACCACGTGCAGCCCAGGCAACTTCAGAGCCGGGCAAAAGCACCAGAGGTCTGCCGGTGGCTGCAGAAGGGGACGCCCGCCATACAGAGGGGGAGGCCAGCTGGGGAGGCCAGCTGCCGACGCCCCGCGTGCAGCGTGGGGCAGCCAAGTCAGAAAGACGGACGCCGTGCAGAACCGTGGCCAGCAGGGCACCAGAGAGCGCAGGTGAAGGGACAGCTTCCACTGTTCACTTTATGGAGTCTCCAGTTTGAAATTTTACAGTCATGTACCAACTTGTAATTTTTTTTGACTCGTTTTTTCTTTTTTAAATGCTGGGCCGCAGAAAGACCCTGGGCGGCCAAAGTGCAGGCCTGTAAAGGGCTTTTCTGAACCAGACAGATTAAGACGACCACAGAGGCTTCTAACCCGGGCCTCCCCGCTCCCCCGTCCCTCGGCCGCAGTCGGAATGGCCGGGTTTCCGACGTGAGGCAGAGGCAGGTGTGCCCCGGCGCCAGGGAAAGGGGTTTCAAAGCCCGAACACCCGGCAGCTCCCCAAGGGCACACTCACCTGAGAAAGTGTTGTCTGCAAAACGTAGCAGCAAACTGCTCTTGCCCACACCTGCAGGAGAGAAAGCAGGAGGTGAGAGGAGGCGCCGGCCCTCCCTCCGCCCCAGCCCTCCTTCCTCCTCCCTCCTTCCTCGGGGAGAAGGCAGCAGGCAGGCCCTAACTCAGGGCCAACGCTCCGCTCAGCGCTGCTGCTTCCCCCCACCCGATCCCTGACCTGCTCTGTCCTCATGTAAGACAAGCTGCCCCCAAATGCCTGGGGGGGGCGTGAAGAGGGACTCATGCCCAGGTCCTGTGCCGGGGGCTAGCCCCAGCAACCCAGAGGAAGGGACCAGGTGACAAATAATGCAGGGGACGGTCGACCAAATGACACTGGCCCCAGAGTGCGTCTGAAACGCGGTCCCTAGACAACTGTGCATCGTGGAGAGCTTCGGTTCACGCGCAGTGTGAAGTGAGGACCTGCAGAGCTGGAAAGAGCCCTTGAGATCATCGGGGCTACTTTGCAGGTGAGGAAACCAGGCCCAGACGACTCAAAGCAACTGTCAGCCATCTTACCGCAGCTGATGTCACCGCCAGCTGGGTCAGTGCGGAGCGGCTGTCTGCCACACGCCTGTCAGCCCGACAGCCCCCGTGTGCTCAGAGCGCTTCCCTTGCCACAGCGTCGGCTGGCACACTCGTTCCCAGAACAGGCGGAAGGCTAAGCTCAGCTTCCCTTTACTCCAGCACACAGCAGCCTTCACCGCCAGATGCAACTGTCCTGTGTCCTTCTGTCCCACCCCCTACTCCGCCACCCTTAAGGCCAGCTAGGTCAAATGACCACGGTAGGAAAGAATTAGCATGCACAGAGCGCTGTGTGTGGCGGGCATTTTGACGCGGCTAGAATTCCAACTGCGTCTCTCAAGATGAGGCAACTGAGGCTCCAAGCAGCTGGCCTAGGGGCCTCGGCAGGAAGTGTGAGCTGAGACCTGAACCCGACTCCAGAGCACTAAGCTCCTTCCAATACATACACTTGCGGAGTCTTCCTGCTTCTGTTTCAGGAAGCAGAATACGAAGACCCCAAAGGGTCTCCCGCATCTCACTCCTGGTGGACGATTTCTAGCAGCCTGCCTGCTAAGAGATCTTAGCCTAGAGTCTGAGAAACCCCCAAAACCCAGTGCAAATTTTGAGTGCATGTGCATACTTGTAGGGAGGAGCCCAGAGCATTCGCCAGCTGCTCAGAAAGGGCACTACCTGGGCCGCTCCCCAGCTGTGCTTCCCTCACCCTAACCAATCCAGACATCCTCTCCAATGATCTCGTCTGGAGCCTTCTCCAGGTGAGTGAGTACACCGTCCAGGGGAGCCCAGGAGAACTGGTTTCATGGGGTAAACCTGAGCCTGACCTTCCCGAGGCAGGCTGGGGGTGCTGCGCCCACAGCACCTGCTGCTCAGCCGGCGCCTGCAGCACTCTTACTCAGAACCACTTCCTCATCACTGCCTCTGCGAGGCTTCCTGCTGAGCCGGAGGAGAGCCCGAGTCCTGGGCTGGGTCCCGCAGAGCGCTCTGCCCAGCGCCAACACCCCACAGGCCCTGCCGGCTCCTTTGCTTCCTCCTGGAGACTGGAGACTCCTGGGTCCGCTTACTCAGCTAAAAGCTGTGTCTGGGCAACTAGGCTTGAGTTCCTCTAGAAAGGAGACCTCGCCTCACATACCCGGGACATTCAATGTGCTAGAAGCCAGGCCCAGCACTTAGTAGGCGCCAAGAAAACACTGTGAAATGATTTATGACCAAACAGCTACCAACCAGCTGACTGCCATGCTATCTAACGCAAAGACTGCAGCACTAACAGGAGCCAAACGGTGGTTTTCAAACTTTTGGAGGCAGCAGAACACTTTTTTAAAATGAAATGTTGTCGGACCCCAGATTAGCTGAAAGAGACCGGAGGGAGGTGCTCTCTCCACATGAAGCAATGAAGCGGCAGTGGCCCCTCCGGCATGGCCTCTCTGGGTCCGCTTCACCCACACCTCGCTCCTCTGCGGAGCTTCTGAAAACCACAGGCTGCAGACAGACCACTACAGCCAACACCTCGACAGCCCCTCCGAGCCTCACTCTGGGCCTGACACCAACCCCCAGCACCGCTCTTCCCTTTGAGGAGCAGACACCCACCCTGAGAAATGTCATCTCCAAAATATCCCTGGGAGCGGCCTCTCTGGAACACACACCGCTGCCATTCATCCCACAGCACTGGCCTGAGGGAAGAGGTGACAAGTCCCAATCTACCCTCGCCACAGCGGAAGCCAACAGTCTTCCAAGGGCCATCGCCAGTGTGAAACCAAACCGGTCCACCCCATCATCTTCACCCTGCAAGGAGCAGGGGCTGGCACTCTGTGCCTCTCGGTAGCCAGGAGACGTAGATGAACCCTGTAAAACCCTCCTACACTACCCGCAGTGGTCCCCGCGCTCTCTTCCCGCATCCTGCCTCTTGGGTCACACAGCCGCTCTGGCCCTCAAAGAGCCCCCAGAGGTGTCCCCACCCTCCACCCGCTCCTCCCTTGGCTCCAGCTCCCTCGCTCCTCTTTGCTTCACTTCTAGACTGTTGAAGACCTTTAGACCTTCAAGTAAAGTGTTCTCAATTTTAAACCTGGCTCAGTAACTAATGTACTGTATAACTTCAGATAAGTCACTTCCCCTCTCTGAGCCTCGGTTCAGTCATCTGTAACATGAAGGGCTTTAACTAGACTTCTAGGGGCCACCCCAGCCTCCTGGTTCTAAGAATGAGGATGGCTGGCCTCGCGGAGCAGATGAAATGCTGCTACAAACCCGCCAATGCAGAACACAAGGGCAAGTGCAGGACCTCAGGCATAAAGCAGAGCTGCAGAAGCTGAGGGCATGTATTCTAGAAGCGTATACAATGTGGCAGAGGAGGAAGAAGAACTCTAGATTTATAAAGAAAGAACCTAACATTCATAAGGGCCTACTACTTGCTAGGCCTGACACCAGCTGCTCACACGTGAATCTGTGTGTGATAGTTAACTCCTGGCTTTGCCTCTAACGAGCTCTGGGCACGTCGGGGAGCTCCTTGGAGCCTTAATTTGCTTATCTAACAAACCACACGGGCAAAGAGCGAGAATCAGATGAGAGACTGTCTATGAAATCATTTGGTAAACCTTAAGGGAGCATCCACTCGAGGAGCCCTGGCCAGGAGAGAGCATGATGCTCGTCTCCTTGCCCAATGGTCAAGGCTTACTTTGAACTCCCCTAAGCATTCAGCTTGGAGCATCAGCTCACTGTCAGGAGAAATTACACAGCAAAGCATCTGTGTCCTCTTCACGACGCAGTCCTCCACGATCAGACTGAACTGGGAGCCAGATAACATCAATCTTGCCCAGTGAGTCTTCCCCCACACCTGACTTCTGAGTGAAAAATCAATACACCATGCAAAATGCACTGCGAGAAAGGGGGCCAGAATCATCCCCTGGGTTCTACAGAGCACAAAAACCAGCGAGCCGCGTCTTCTTCCTGAGTTTATGCTTTTCGTTTTGGGGTATCAACACAGGTCCTAGATGTCTTGCACAGGGATAAGGACCCCTGACCAGAGTGGGCTAACTTTAACTCCTAAAGGAAAGAAATCACCCTGGGGCTGGCCCCTCATAACGAAGGCCAAGGCTGAAATTAAATCCCGTAAACCAAAGACATAAGCCTAGGGACCCAGAGGAATGCCAGAGGCCATCTCCAAGAGCAAGTCTGCAAGGCCCGTCTGGTTTTCTTTCATTCAAACCACAACCCCCTCCTTTCTAACTCCTTCCCCAACCACAGCTACTCTTCATCTCCGAAGTTAGCCCCTAATTTTTCCTCTTACCTCTCCCTTCCACCAGTAACCACGGAAACCTCAGCCATCCTTCACCTGATCCAAACCACCAACCACATCCCAATCCAGCTCCACAGTGAGACCAAACCCACCTTCTTCCCCGACCCAGCTATGACACTGTCACCCAGGACTCCAACATCAGGGTCTTACACCCCTCTGATTTGGTCCCCTCTTTGCTTAGCAGCCCACGAGCCCCACCACCAACCTGGTGTCTGCCTCCCATCACATGACCCCCTTGCCCACATTCAGCTCAGGTCAGGTCTGGTCTGGTCCGGTCTATAAATTCTGCATGCCCCAGCCTCCTTCCCCATCATTTAATCCCAGCGCCTCAGTTATGCTCCCACAACCCTCCCGAGGCCTGCCTCCCTGACCCCTTGGTCACTCCATAAACCAGCATACCTGCCGCACTCCAAACCTCTGAACCCTCCACCCTTTCCCAAAGACCAGCCTATCACTTCTACGGACACTTAATAGTCACTCCTTCAACAAGTATGTGTTAGGCACCTGCTGAGGTCCAGGCCCTGCACTGGGCACTGGGGAGGCTGCAGTGCCCTGAGCTAGGAGCTCTCCACGAGTGTGGATATGGTCAGCATCTCGGCAATCGCGGCTGACCACCTCCAGTATCTGTCTCGCATACACACCACATGTACAAGCAATCAAACACTGAACACACACCATAAGCCAGGCCCTGTTCCTGTCACTACGTGTGTGTGTGGGGGGGGGGGTATCTCATTGAACACTCAATCAGCACAGTGAGGCAGATCCCATTATTGCATTCTACCGACGAGGAAACAGAACCGCAGAGATTGAGCCATGGTAATTAGGCAGCAAATGTGCCAGGCCCTGTGCGAAGTGTGTTACCTGCCCTACCTTATTTAAACCTCACAGTAATCCCATGAGGAAGGTTCTGGGAACATCCCCACTTTGCAGAGGAAGAAACTGAGGCTTGCCAGAATACTGCTAACCACGTCAATAGAAAACATCTACGCCAGGTCGGTGTTAAGCACTCTTCCAGCTTTATCTCGTCAAATATTCATACCACCCAGCGAGGCAAGTCCCCACTTCTCAGATGAAGAAACTGAGGCTCAGAAAGGCGAAACAACTTGCCCAAGGTCACAGAGTGAGGAAGCTGGTAGCCCCAGAACTCGAACCGAGGACTCGAACCCAGGTCTCTCCAACTCCAGAGATCGCGCGACTTGACCAAGGTCACACGTGAGGCAGCGGCGGGCGCGGTGTGTGGACCGGACGCCCCAGGGCCGACCCCGGCTCGCCTGGCTCCTCCGCCTCGCAGTCCCACGCCCCAACCTCACCGTGGCGCGGCCCGCAGCCCCTCGGCGGCCCCTGGGACAGGCGGCCGCCGGGCAGCCCCGCCCGCCCCGCGCAGGCCGGCACCTCCCCGCGCGTCTGCCCGCCCCAGGCCCCCGCGGGCCGCGCCCGGCAGGGCCCACGCCGCCTCCGGCCGCCTCGGCCCTCACCGCTGTCGCCGATGATGAGCAGCTTGAAGAGGTGGTCGTAGTCCCGGGCCATGGCGGGCAGGGGAGGCGCGGGCAGGCGGACGGGGTCGGTGCTGGCCTCGCGATCCGCGGCTCCCTCTGGGCTGCTCCGGCAGCGGCGGATCCACTTCCCGAACAAACAGCCGGAACTGACAGAAACACCTCCCTCAGCTCCCCCTCCTCCTCCTCCTTCTCTTCAGCAGCCACCGCCACTGCCACCGCCTCTCTCCTTCCCGCCCCGCCCCACCACTGCGCAGGCGCAGCGTCTGGCCCCGCCGGTGCGCAGCCGCAGCCCAGGCCAACCGCGCCCTCTCCGCGCTCGCGCACCGCGCGTGCGCTCTGGTAGTTGTGCGGGCGCGGGCCAGCTTGCCCACTGCCTTCTCGGTGGTCATTGCAGCCGCTGCCCGCGGCCCTGAGACCTCGGACTGCTGAGTTGCTCTCGAACTCGAACTGAAAAAAGCCGGGAGTGCCGGCGAAGCCGGCAGTGGTCCGAGACGGACTCGCTCCTTCACCTTCAAGCCCCGCAAGTGCTGCGGAGAAGACCGGACGGGCGCGCAGTGACCGTGGGGGCGGGGCATACGCAGAGCGTTCGGTTCCTCGAGAACCGAGTCTCGGATACTCCGCCTCCTGCGTCGACACCGCCCCCGGGTGCTGGCGCCTGCCCCCACCTTGTCCTGAGCCTGTGGACTGGACGCCCAAACGGTTGGTGGCTGCTAAATTTTACGGAATAGGAATCGCCTGTCGGAACTTAGCGGGTTAGGAGTGTGGCCTTTGAGGTTAGCTCTACGTGGAAATCAGATCCGCGCCCTGTGACGTCTGGAACCTGAGTTGCCTTTTTGGTAATAATGGGGAGAATAGTTGGATTCAGAATCCCGTCCAACCTGACGCTGTGTCTGGGAGATTAATGACCCAGTATGTAAGATGCAGCCTGACACCGAAAAGCAGCAGCTCCCTGGCCTTGCATTTCACACCACCTCCAGGCAGATACACAGCTTAGAGTTGTGTGGTTAGGAAGATCTGGGCCGTCGGAAGTTGAGACGTATTCGTTTTATCATCAGCCCCTTTTTTTCCAGTTTTACAGTAAGTTCCCACCTGTCCTAAACACAGGATGTTCCTACTGCCATCCTCATTATCTAGTTGCAGAGGTTTGTAAGTTAACTGTCCCTTTCCAGTCAAGAACCTGTTAGATATTCCTACTTTATCAAACTTTTTAAATTTTGACTACAAAGAGTAGTGCTCATGGTTTTTAAAAAATGTACAGAAGTTTACCAGAAAGTACACGTTCCTATTTTTGCTTCAGACCCAGTTGTCACAGGTAACCTCTTGATGTTTCTTGGATACCTTAAAATGCTTAAATAAATGTTGAATGAATATGTGTCCTTCAAATAGTTTTCTATTCTTATGCAAACGCATACATGTGTATGTTTGGTTGCCTTTTCTTTTTTGTTTTTATTTTAGGGAGACAGAAACCAGTTTGTTGTTCCACTTATTTTCGCATCCATTGGTTGTTTCTTGTGTGTGCCCTGACCAGGGGGATCCAACCTGCAACCTTGGCGTATTGGGCTGACACTCTAACCATCTGAGCTACCCAGCCAAGGTCACCTTTTCTCTCTAATATACTTAGACATTTTATTATTAATGCCTTATAGTACTCCATATGGTGGTACTATAATTTTACCACTCTGCTCTTGATAGGCATTAGTGTTTATAATTTTTGTTAGTATAACAGTGTTGCAGGGAAGATCCTTTTGTTTATTGATTGGTTGGTTTGGAGGGAGAGAATCATCAATTTGTTACTCCAGTTATTTATGCATTCATTGGATGCTTATTGTATGTGCTCTGACCAGAGACTGAACTTGAAACCCTGGCTTATAGGGTCGACACTCTAACCAGCTGAGCGACCCAGCCAGCACATGGAGTGTCTGACTCAAGCTTTCAGTTGTTTTTCCAGGAGCTGAGCATCAGTACGGTGATGTCAAAAGAATATGGAATCTGAAGGTACTAGCTGGGAGAAGAGCTGCTCACGTGACCACTAAGAAATGGTCCTTGTTAGTCTGGGAAAGGTTAGTGGAATCCCCTTTGATCCAGCCGTTTTATTTAGGGAGTGTAAAGGAAGAAGGGAGCCTCCGTGTAGCTGCCAGGCAAGCACATCCAACCCTGAGCAGCCAGTGAGGCAGGAGACCCCTTCCCACCATCTCCCTCACCCCCTGTGGAGTCAGAGAGCCTTTGGTTCATACGCTGGCTTTGAAACCCTGGCTCCATCCCTCAAAGCTTTGAGCTTTTGGAGAGGTCACGTCACAACGTCTCAGAACCCCGGGTTCCACGTGGGATACTTGTGAGGATTCGAGCTGTATTTGTAAGTCACCTGGCACCTGCGGGCATAGTATTTCGTTTAACTGTCCTTCGCAGAAAGTGTGTTTTTACAATTTGACGGCAAGATTGTCCACCAGCAAAAGGATTACGATTTACTGAAAGCTCAGATGATAGCACTTTTTAGTAATAATGTACTTTTGAAACGTAATGCTATTGCACTCTTTAATAAAGGATAATGCAAACATAACTTTTATGTGACGCTGGGAAATCGCAGAATTCATGCGACTGCCTTTATTGTGATACTCGCTTTATATTGGGATGGTCTGGGACTGAACCCACTGTGTCTCCAAGGGATGCCTGTTTAGGCATGTGGTGAACAGTAACTAGTGCTGTTAACTATGGCCACCGCACACTGGCTCATGCGCACTCTCAGCCATTTCTGATTGGAGACTAGCACCCGTTTCCAAGGCAGCCTCCAACGTTGGGGCCGCAGGAGGCTTTCGAGGAGAAGCAGCAGGGCAGACCTGGCCATCGTGAAGACCACCTGATTCCTGACTTGCCTGCATGCATATTCTGGACAGCACCAAGAATAATTCCTTCAGTTACTCAGAAACTAATTTAATGAGTGCTGTTTGTTCATGACGTGCTGCAGATAGTAGAAGAGAGCCTTTTCCCTCCAGGAGCTTACCGTCTGGTCAGAGTAAGATACTCATGAGGAATGAAAACTACAAGGCAATGCAATAGATAAAGTAGCTGTTGAGTAAGCAGTCTAGACCTCAGAGGAGGAGCGCTGTCGCTCTGAGCGAGGTTGACGGGGAGGAGGGTTCCTGATGGGATTGAGAGAGCTTTGGGTGACGTGTGTCAAACAGCCACGGCCACCGCCTGTGCAGATCGTCGATTTTAGCTTTGAGGGGGATTCCCTACAGGCCAGGATACGTGCTTGGCATCCCCAAAATGAAGCTCATTACATTTCCTGCAGAAACACTGTTTTACATCTGTTTAAACTACAGTTTAGGCCTGGCTGGTGTGGCTCAGTGGATTGAGCGCTGGCTTACGAACCAAAAGGTCACTGGTTTGATTCCTGGTCAGGGCACATGCCTGGGTTGCAGGCAGGGTCCCCGGGGGGGCGGGGGGTGAGTGAGAGGCAACCACACACTGATGTTTCTCTCCCTTTCCCCTTCCCTTCCCCTCTCTAAAAAAATAAATAAAATCCTACATTTTAATGAATGGAGCTATGTTTTGGTAGATAGATAAATAGGAGATATATATATACTTTCATGACCTGAGGTAAGACCCAGTACGTACTGCTGATGGGAAACTTTGTTCCACTGTTCTGAACAGCTAACTTACAAATTAGCTTTTGCAACCCCACCTGTCTGTACATTAGAAACCCCACTGGGGAGGCATGGAAAGTTTTTGAGCAGAGAAGCACTATCAAAATATTATTTTAGGAAAGTAATCTGGTGAAAGCATGCAGGATGAATTTCAGCTGCAGAACTTTTAAGGAGGTTATTGCTGAAGCCCAGGTGTGAGGTAGCAGCAGGAAGGGGCAGATGCAAAGGCAATATGCAAACGATATCAACTAAAGCAGCACTTAAAAAAAAAAGTCACATACCTGGCAACTCACTCGCTAATTCAGTAAATATCGTGTGCTGGCGTGATGCCAGGCGCTGTGCTAGACACTCAGGGTATCGGACGAGCAAAACAAAGCCCCGTCCTCATGGAGCTTATGGTTCCTTCAAACATCCGAGGGCTTCCCGTGTGCCAGACACTGGGCTGGGGGTTTAGCAGTAAATAGAACTAAAACCTCTAATTGTGTGGAGCTTACGTTCTGGTAGGGAATGCAAATAAACATATGTCTGAATTTAAAAAGGAAAGTAAGGGGGACAGGAGTTTGCAGAGGTTTATAGGGACCGTGACACTGTGGAGGTGGTGGGTATATACTGTTCATTCATGAAGTTTGACAGTAAATGAAAAGAGTAAAAGAATGGGCAGTGAGAACAGTGGTGTTGAGTGAAGAATTTCTCAGGATAGCAGAGGCAGAGGGTTAGCAGCCAGCAAACGGTCAAGACTGAGCAGCAAGGGCTGAGGATGGGTTGAGGGCACCTAGAAGAGCTTAGCTGGCAAAGGGGAGAGTCTGGGAGTGCAGTGTCGCCAGTGGGGCGGCTAAGAGGTGGAGGAGAAGGGAGCCTCCAGCTGAGCCCACGGAGACAGGGCCAGCAGTCCCTGGAGGGTAGCAGTGGGAGGTGAGGGGCAGCACAGCCGGGGCCTGGAGGGACCTGTGAGACCCAGGCTTCAGACGAGTCAGCAGTGGATTCTGAAGTCCCTGAGAATAAGTAGCAAGAAAGGGAGCACGTGTTGCAATCCTAGAAGAAGGCAGAAGTGCATGTAAATGGGAATTTAGAGAGGGCAAGTGACGTGAATGGCAGGGACTTGAAATGAGCCGAGATGGGGCACCATCCAACATGCTGGCCCAGGAGGGCAGGAACGTGAGAAACTGCACCGGGGTCTCCCGTGATGGAACCGTAAACCAGCCCTTCATCCCACACCTGCATGCCTAATGCCACACCTAGAGACTTGGCAATGGCCTTGCCCTGTCCTTAGGGACAGATCTCAAAATCAAGTGGACATTAAGTACCTTGATTGTGGGGTCCACCCTGGTATCCTCTGGGGCCTAACACATGGTAGGCACTTGGGTGTCTACTGAATTAAAGTAAAGCCACACACAGAACTTGAAGAGTTAGAAGGAATATCAGAAATAATACGGTGGAACTCTCTCAAGTTTGCTTTATGTGGGGAATGGGCCAAATTTGGGGTCTCTCACTGTCACTCAGAGTTAAACCCCCCCACTCCCACCAAAGTCTTCAATACATCCCCTCATCTTTTAAATCAGATCAGTGGCTCTCAAAGTTCAGCCTGGGGACTTTGGGGCTCCCTAAGCCCTCTCAAAGAATCAATAAGGTCAGAACACTTCAGAACACTGAGATGGCGTTTGCCTTTCCCACTCGTTCACTTACGAGTCTGCACTGGAATGTTCCGGAGCCCACGTGGCATGTGACACTGAGCAGACGGACTGCAGGAGCAGCGGTCAGCAACTGGACACCAAACAGACGTGCAGAAATGTGAAACCATGCCACTCTCCTCACTAGAGTGGTCTGTTTTGGAAAAGTTACATTGGTCATAGACGGTTCTTCGTACTAACAGGTAATGGATTTATCATTTTTAAATGAATAAAACTTTTACAGTTGACCCGTTTTGATGCCTAAGACGGGGTCCTCAATAATTTTTCTAAATGTAAAGGGGCTCCAAGGCCACAGTGTTTGAGAAATGCTGGATTCAGTACGGCTGCACCCCGGCTGCCCGCCTCCCTTTCTTATGGGAATCTGCTGGGTCAGAAGGGTCTCCTCCAACTTGTGGCCGGGCGCCACCTCCGAGCAGCACCAGGAAGTGCCCAGTGTGTCCCACCCGGAAGTCCCACCACAGTGGTGGCCCTTGGACCAGTCTTCCGAGTTGCCTGAGCTTGGTCACCGCCAACACTGCCCGCCCCCCGCAGGCTGCAGGGGACCTCCTACCAGCACCAAGGGGCAGCTCAGAACCACCCAGGGAAGTGACTGGGCGCCACCTGTTCTGAAAAGTGGAATCCAGTCCCTCCGCAGAGCCTCCCGCCAAGAACTCGGTTAGTTTCTTTTGTTAAATTCACCTTCCCAAAATTATTTTTATAGAAAGGCCCTGGGGCTTGGTGACCAGAATATCAAGAAATAAGGGTTTTTCCGGTTAGGCAGCCAACTAATTGGCTGCCCAACCTTAGAGATTCTCCTTCCCGTCCGTGCCTCTGCTTTCCCCCTCAGAAAACAAGGACCAGTTCCTCCGGTCTCCCCCCGAGGGTGCCAGAGCACCGCCCCAAAGGCAAAGGCCACGGTGCGGTGTCCCTGCCCGGGCAGGGAGGAGAGGCCCACCGTGCGCGCTCACGGGCCATTTCCGACAGACCCGGTGACTGCCACTCTTCGGAAGAAACGGTTCTGTTAGGGTTTTAAGCTTCAGGCTCAAAAAGTTACCAACACATCTGCAAATCCTGGGCCCAGCAGGTTCACCCTGATGACAGACCCGGGTGGGAACAGGTGCCGCCCGGTGTCCCGTTTCCCTTTGCTGACACCTCACACTACTCATGGCAGCTGCGAACGAGCACCTCCGTGTCCCAGCCCGGGCAGACCGCATCGTCATTCCCTGCGACAGGCCTGTGAGAGCGGACCGTCACTGTGCAGACACATGACAGGACGCGGGAGTGCAGGGAGCCCCGGGAACACGCTGTGGGTTGAGGTTCAAACCTGACCTCAAAATCGGTGTGGCTCCACCACACACAGTACACTGTACTAGGACTCGAAAGCGCTGCCCACATTTCCTCAAAAATATTTAGGACCTAGATCTTTAAGTTCGGCTGCTTATTTCTCCCTATTCTAATTTAGAAAGGCTCGAAGGCAATCTAAGACACATCCACACAGGCCCATACTTAGGAGAAAGCACTCGTAACTGTCAACTTGTTTCAAAATCGGCCCTCAGTAAAGTGTCTCCAAGTCCCTGCAAATAAAAGTGTCCCTCCGGCATATCCTCTGCCACTCTCCTGAGCCCCTAGCACCACAGCAGTGTGACCACTGTAGATTGGGTTCCCAGAAGGGGTGTGACGTGTCACACTTTCTCACATTTTAAAATAACCTTGACGCTCAGGATCCCCGAGGTCCCGAGGGTGAGCTGTAAGGACTGAGAATGCTGTCCCGCCTCCCTGGGCTGGCTAGGGCCTACCCTGCCATTGCCTTTCAGGGACATGGCAGAGAAGGAGGGGCGTCCTCTCTCTGGGGGGCCACTGAAAGTCTGAGACAATAAATGTCTCTTCTAAAGACCTTCCCGGCGAGTGTCCTGGGAACAGGGTGAGGTGTTGCTGACCAGGGTGCAGAGCAGCTGGGCAAGGCCTGGGGCCGGAGGAGCCGGCGGGGCCAGCCGTCCAGAGCAGCCGCAGGGTGGCACCTGGGCGCTGGGACAGGAAAGGCTCGGAAACACTGTTCCCAAGAGTGAGAAGCGCTCCTGCCTAGCCAGCCAGCGCGGAAGGAAGAAAAAGGCTAAGGATCTGAGCTCTGGGGACGGACTGCCGTTTATTAGCCATGTGACCCTGGGCTAGCGACTTCTCTGTGCCTGTTTCCTCTGGGAAACACTAGTAACAAGACAATCCACCTCACAGATTGAGAAGATTAAATGAAAAAAATGCCAAATGTCATCTGTTACAATTACTATTAATCCCTAAAGGACAACTTGGAGAATAAGAGACTTTGAGAGCTTCCATCCCAAATTCCCCATTTACAAGCGACAGAACCAGCCAACGCGGCTGGCGGGCTTGCCCAAGGCTGCACAGCCATACCAACCACCAGAGTGGACAGTGCTGTTTCTGGCGCCAGGCACCAGTTCCTCCAGGGCATTCGGTCTGGGTCGACCAGGCCCCTCCATCAGCTCCACGGTCTCGTCCGGGACAGCCCTTCAGAGCTCACTCCCTGGGGGCCCGCCGTGCTCTAGAGCCTCAAGTCGCCCCCCCACCCTGAACAGAGGGCACTCGTCCGCCTCCAGTTTCTGGAACTGGAACCTGCTGTTTCTCCTTCAGATTTGGTGGAACGTCTCCCACCCCGAAGGACTTCAGGTGCCTTTCCCAGTGTCAGAGTGTGGACTGAACACCAGAGGTGGACACAGCATCAGGGCGAAGACCCCAGAGGAAACACCTCAGACCACTGCAGGGGCTTGACAGAGGTTCCCAGCCTATAGCCCCTCACCCAGAGACTTCACCTACCTCCCCGTGGCTAACCAGCAGCGCCGACCACATGTGCAGACAGCCTGCTGGACGTATGCCCCACGCAGCTGGGAGGGCGCCAATGACCATCTGCACCCCAGAAGCAGGGAACAGTTTCAGTTGCCGTGACTACCAAAAGCTGAAACCATTGGCTGCTTTGGCCATGGACACTACGGAGACTCGGCTGACCTCTCAAGGTCCCTTCCAGCGCTGGGACTCTACAATTACATTGAGCCAGCTGAGACCAGGCCTGCTGCAAGAAAATAGAAAGTCCTGTGACGTGTAAGGCTTAGGTATCGAAAGCAAGGATTTCATCAGAAATACCTTAAGAGGTCACCTTGTCTTGTCCATCAGAAGTGCTGAGTCACAGGGCTTTCTACCTCTGCCACATTATTAACAAGCAAAGCCTGGCTGTTTCTGGTAGAGCACTCTAGACCTTTGTAAAAGGCAGTTCACTACCACCACATTTGATGTTTCTTCCTGTTACAGCTCTGATCTATAATTTTAATGTAGGCTTATTTCATATTGTGACCAGGGAAACCGCCCAGAAAAACTTGCGTCACTAAGCCCAGTAGGGTGTGTGCCACCAGACAGGACGCAGGGATCACGAGCCTTCTAAGAACCAGGAGGAAGGAAGTCATTCATAAAAGAGCAGATGCTGAGCTGCCACTCTGACTTCCTCTGCAAGTCCTCTGCCTGCAGGAATGGGGTTCCCACTCCACAGAGGGCAGAGAGCTCTTTAAAGCCTGGCTACAGAAGGTCCCCACCTCCCTGCGCCAGGACAGAGCAGGGAAGTGGCTCATTCTCCACACCAGGCGAGGTCGCAGGCCTGGCTGCACAGCTTTCCAGACCTGACGCCAGGACAGAGGAGTCTGCAGACACCTACGTGACTTCCGACAGGAAGAGAGGACACCCAGAGGCAGAGTGTTGCCGCTGCTTAATGAAACAGCCGGCAGCCTTGCCTTATCCCTGATGCAGGAAGCTTCGTGTTTAATGGGTGTTTGGAAAGTTTTAAAAATCGGCTTATGTCAAGATTTAATCAAAGCCTTTATTAAACATTCCTCCTTCAAACAACCTGCCTTTAAACCTGTCACCCTTCCCCGACCTGTGAACTCCAAGGTGTCACAAGTATCAATTTTCACCCGACAGGGGTCAGATCTACTTGGGCCACACAACACAGAAAAGCCACACCAAGACACACCACGCTGGGCAAACCTACGCAGTCCGGCGCCCCACTCCAGATCTAGGCCCCAGGCTGGCAGCACTGGCTCTGGAACCAGAGCTCGAACCCAGAAGCAGCAGCCAAGGTCTGACCTGTGCTGGCCTGGACGACCGGCTCTGGGCCTCCGTCTGGGGAGGCTCGCGCACGAGCTTTCCTCTCCAGAGGAGCGGAAGAGCAGTGGAGGAGGCGTCGAGGAGGCGTCTTCAGTCGCGTGTGGGTTTGATTTAAGGCTTTGGCTGTGGTCTGTTGGTATATTAAAATAGTTTCTGGGAATGCCATCTCCGAAGCTCCCCGTTGGAACAAGTGTGTTTTCAAAAATGAAAACACCGAACGAAGAGGTGGGGCCGAGATGCTCCCTCGGGCCGCAGGCAGGGCCCCGGCCCCTCAGGTCAGAATGGTGTCGTCCACCGGCTCCGTGGAGTCGGCCTGGCTGGCCAGCTTCTTCAGCGACCTTCGATTGCACTCGTTCAGCATCTCCAAGCTGGCCACATCCAGGATCTTGGAGAGGGACTGTGGAAAAGACGGAAACGAGGGGGCAGAGTCAGAAAATAAGGCTTCGGGTTTCTCTGACCAAAGAAAAAAATGAGCGTTAACCTCAGAACCCGAACCGGAGGGTGACCTGGCCAGGTCCAATCACCTGGCTCCAGGGCAAGCCAAGACCACCGCTCGTCACACGCCTCGCACGGCGAGCTGGTGGAGGCTCGGGTCTGCAGCGCCCTGACCATGGCCCCGGCGTGGGGCTGAGCAAACAGGGGTCTGGGCTTCGACGGGCAGCCCGGCTGGCACGTCTCATAGGTTTGGGTGCCGTGTGACATTTGATTGGAAAAAATGGCTGTGTTGCCAAAACAGGAAGAGAGGATTGTTTTCAGGCACTAGACCAGCCACCCAGTCACAGTCGGACCCTCCACACACACACACAGGGGCACATGGAAGTGCAGGACGTTTAACGCTGTCCCGCAGGAGACCTGCAGGACAAACCCCCACAGCATGCCCCAGGGGGGGCTCCAGTCCCAAGCTCGCACCTGAAACACCTCTTCACCCTGTCTCATCTTGAGGAGGTTGACAATTGCCTGGTCACTGTAGGCCCTAACGATGGTGTTTTTGTCCTTGGTGTTGTCGAGAAGAGCCTTCAGGATGGGTTTGATGGCTTGGGGGTCCAGGGGAGGCAGCGGGTCCTTATTTGCCCACCAGATCATCTTCTCGGCCACCAGCCTGATGTCGCTGGACGGGTTCTGCAGACACTGTGGAGAGCCGCACAGGCTGTTTCAGGCAGGCCCCTCTGGTCTGTTTCTCAGAGAAGCCCCCGTGCCCGACACTCTCTCCATCAGGGAAACTGGCCCCACTGCTCCCTTTCGATGCCTTCCCTCCCATGGGAAGGTGACAGGGTGGGATTCTACTTCATCTCCTGCCACTCTCCCCTCTGCTCGCTACCCATGGCCCACAACGGGCTTTCACTTCCTCAAACACATCGTGCACCTGCCTGCCTCGGGCCTCTGCACTGGCGGGTCCCATGCCTGGGATGTGCTTGCCCCAGATTCTTGCTTGGGGGGTTCCTCTGCATCCACACTTCCAGTCTCAGTTTGAATGTCAGCCTTCAGAGGTCTCTTCTGACAGCCCCCTTTAGGTCAGCCCACCACCCCAGACTCTCTGCGCATCCCCAACTCAAGGTCTTGCCTCTGAGGTTTGTCTCTACCCTTCCAGGGAACAGCCCAGCTGAGGGCACAGATGCTGATGAAGAGCTGCCTTCAGGGAGATGTCTGCAAGGGCCCTGAAGAAACTCAGCAGGGATCCGGAGGTTTGCAGGGTGGGGGCCTCTACCCTTTGGGACCTCACTGCTCAAAGCGAGGTCCGTGCACCAGCAACACTGCCACGGCCTGGGGACTGGCCACAGAGGCAGAACCTCAAGCCTGGTCACATCTCTTAAATCGCAGGTTCTGGTCCTGACTCGTGCGTACAGTAACATTGGAGAAGTGCGCTGTGTTACACACGCTGCAGGGGCCCCGCTGGCTGGCTTCCCGGCGTGTGTGCCCCACAGCAGCCACGTCAGCAGTGCCGTGCCCGCTAAAGGGAGCATGTCCCTGGTTTTACAAAGTCAGGATGCCTAGGGAAACGTGCTTAAAATACTGGTTCTCGGCTGGGGTCACAGGTCTATTTGAGAATCCAACAAAGGCTGGGGGAAATGCACACACAGCCACTCTGCATTCCACCCTCAGGGCTCGGAGATGTGCTGCGGGCTCCCCGGTGAGAACTCCCCTGTGAGAACTCCCCGAGCACAGCCGGGCCAAGCACTTACCTGCGGGGCTCTTCAGTCAGGGGCCCTCCCATAGGCCGGTGGGTCCTGCTCACCTTAACGAACAGGCTGGAGAGTTTGGCAGGCAACTGTCCTCCTGCCGTCTCAATGTGGTGCTTCATCAGGAAGCCCATGCCTCGGACCCCGCTCACCGCGATGGGGATCTGTGGAGGGAGGTGAGAGCTACAGAGGGCAGCATCTAGCTCCTTCCCTCCTTGGAGCAGTGGGGCAAGGCACAACCCAGTTCCTCAGGAATCTCCAGGATCTCGCTCTGCACCAGCAGCCACCCGACCCCACACCCAAGACTCCTCGACAACTCCTACAGACAGGCTGCCCGGGCTGGGAGGCAGACGAGCCAAGTCTGCGTCACTGGTTCCGGTAACAGGGATCAGAACCTTTCTCCCTGGAAAGGACCTGTAGACAGTTCCACCCAAACCACTCTCTGTTTAGATGATGAAACTGGGGTCAGGGAGAACAATACTGGTCCAAGGGCACAACAAGTTACCAGCAAATGTAAAACTTGAACCCATGCCCCTGACTACCAGCCGGGGAACCTCCCCACCCCGTGCCGTGTCAGCGAGGCTCTGGCAGAGGAATCTGGCTGGGGGCGGGGCGGCCTGGTCTGGCTGCCGCATAGCCTTACCCTGTCTGCCATGGCATTGCTGAGGATCATGTCCTGAACTTCGCTGCTGTATTTGCCTGTGCAGAGTCTGCTGGGAGCCACGTTCACGGCCACGGAGAGGGCCAGGCTCCGCCCATGCCGAACCATCCAGTCGATGCCAGACACGTCCGCTGGGTGGAAGGACACACTGGGGTCACCTGGCACTTAACAGCAGGTCCCCTCCAAGCCCCACTGCCCCACCTCCGAGACTAGCGTGCCAACTCATCCTGGTGGGAACCCCGGTCCACACTGCACACGGGCCTCCCTGCCCACAGTGGCACATTAAGGAGAGGATCTCGCAAACCACTTCAGACTTCCAGCTGTGTCCTTTGTGCAGACACTACAGGGGCACTGGAAACTTTTGTTTTAACGGCTGGAGTCCCAAGGAGAGGGCAGTGCAGCTACCAGAACACCCTCTGAGGGAAGGAGACACAGGTGTCTGCAGCTCTCTCCCAGGGCTGAGAGGCTCAGCTGGGAAGTCCCCAGGGCACAAAGCACCTACCCAGCAAGCACTGCTGCAGCACGGCGCTCAGCTCCTCTTCGGTCAGGAAGGCACACAGCTCCCCGAGGCACCCCGCCGAGGAGATGCGGGTGTTGTCCTGACGGAGCAGGGAAGGGGCTGAGAGGTGGCGCCAGCCATCCCACCCGCTCCACGGTCACCCGGGCGACAGTGCCCAGGGTGGAGAGCAGACAAGCAACTCAGGAGCTCGAAGTGCAGCCCTTCCCCCAGGCTCTGGTGCCCCTGCTGCCCGACAGGGGCCGCCACTCACTACAACGGCCACTGATCCGGAGGAAAAACTACACACCCAGCACCCCGCTCAACTGTGAAACTCCAGTGTGGGCACCTGGTAATCGCCACCGTGACGGCAGTAATGACTGTATTTACACAGCACCTTGCTTCTTAGGAAGTCTGCATGCTTCACACTATTACCTCAAGTACTATGAACAGCCCTGAGAGGCAGAGAGGGGCACAGAGAGGGGAGGCCCCTGCTCACCCAGCTGGAGAACCCCTTGAGCTCTCCCCCCCCACAATCTTGGGTGTCCAGGGGGACTCATTGCTGTCTCTCTATGTTGCTGTGCCACTGCCACCTACATTAGAGTTTGTCATAGGAAGTCACACTGAAGCCACTAGTCCACCCAGTGAAGACAGGTCAAGGCCAAGCATTTTCAGTTGAAATCCCAGTCAGATTCACAAACGGCTCCTCCCCAGTCAGCTAATGACAGGACGCCGAGCAAGTGGATTTTAGGTTCTGTGCCGCAGTAACAAGTGCCAGCTTGACACACCTCCCCCGAGACCAACCAAACAACCGACCAGGGACTCGAAGGCCCACGGGGAGGCTAATGCCACTTTCGACCCAGGGAGGTTCTAAGCGGGGGGAGGGTGGTTTGTCTGCCAGCACTTTGGGCCTCCAAGCTCCGAGCGGAAGCCCAGGTGCCCAGCAGAGCTAAAGCTGGCTCCTCTGACGCCCACTCTCTCCAACGGGATCTATTTTAAGCTCCATTGTGGTGAGATGCAAATTGGTTTAAATACTCACTTTTGCTTCCGCTGTCTAGGGCCCTGTAAAACCTGACAGACTGACTGAAAGAAGGTAGTCTCCCCGGGGAACCCTGGAGAAGGCAGGCTGCAGTCAGAGAGGCGGGGCCGGGGGTCAGACCAGACCGAGGAGCCGTGATAGGTGCGGCGGCGGCAAGGGCCGGCCCGTGTGCAGGCACGCAACACGGTGCACGCGTGAACCCAAAGCCTTTCCCCAGAGACCAGCCCCACAGATGTAAGTTCAGCCACACAGCAGAAGGGAAAGAGAACATTCTTACCCACAGACGCAGCCCCTGCTGGACCTGCCACGGTGCTGCGCGGCCAGTGGGTCATTAGCAAACGTTTCCCGACTCAGGGAGGAAGGGCCAGCTGCACCGACAGAACTGGGACAGGGCTGGCTCCGGCTCTGGCTCACAGGGCGCACAGGGCCCCCGGCTCCGGCTCTGGCGCACAGGGCGCACAGGGCCCAGGCTCTGGCTCTGGCTCACAGGGCGCACAGGGCCCCGGCTCCGGCTCTGGCTCTGGCTCTGGCTCAGGCTAGGGTGCAGGTGGACCAGGCGAGTGTCTCCCTCTCCCACAGAGCTCCGACCTCCCACAGGGACAGACACCAGACACGTTTTCCTGAAGGCTGTGACCACACGGTCAGCTCTAGGCTCAGCCCTTCTGCTCAGCAAGTGTTTTCTGAACCAATAAATGAAACATCGTCTTACAAACGGGGAAACGAGGGGCAGAGAGGGAGAGGGACCAGTTTACAATCACAGAGCAAGCTCTCGAGCGACCTGAGACTTGAGGACCCTCCCTTCCCTCATCCCTGTGTGAGACAGTGCCATCATCAGCACTGCCAGCCTCGTCGCCCCCACGACCACAGGTCAGCAGACCACAAAGGACAATGTGAACGTCAGGGGTGGCGATGGCTACGGACCAGCTGGCAGCTGCGCCAAGAGCATCTGATGCGACGCAGAGCCGCCACCCACAGGACGCGCCCCCAGCCCCCACAGCCGCACCTCATCGTGTCCCAGCATGCTCAGCAGGAGGGAGATGACATTCTTCCGGATGGCCGCGTCCGCCTTGCCCCCTGCTCCCTGGATCACAAACCTCAGGGCCTGCAGCATGGTGTCCCTGCAGAACCAACGCACCCCACTGAGACCCGGCTCTCCTTAACGACCGCTCCCACCCCACAGGCCTGGCCTGGCCACGGCGCCGCCCTGCTGGCCCCTCACCTGACACCCGGGTCCTCCATGACACGGATTCCATTCAGCAGCTCTGTGAAGAGAGGGTCCACCTTGATGTGGATGGAAATGAGCTTCCCCAGCGCGTCCGCAGCCTTCAGGCGCACGCCCCGGTTGGAGTCCTGCAGCGCTTTGGTGAAAGTGGTCTGCAGCTGCGGCAGGAAGGGCTTCAGGGCGATCCCGACCTGTGAGGAAAACCCACACCCGACAGCACGGCTGAGGTGCGGTCCGGGTGTGCTGCAGGCACGGAAGTGCCGGCACACACCAGCAGGGGCTGGGAACAGGTGCCCTGTAGGACGGGGTAAAGACGGGATAAAGTGCCGTCACAGACCAGCTGTCACACGCGGGCTAGGAACAGGTGCCCTGGGAACAGGGAGAGCTGAGCAAAGGCAGGTCATGCTCTGCCCGCTCTTGTTTTCAGCGCCCTTCACTGCACAGGGAAAAGCGGCAGAGGGAGAAGGAAGAGCCATCAGCTTGGCCCGGCAGAGACCTGTCCACGTGGGCCAGTGACTCGGAACCTCTGTCTCCGAGCACGTCACAGAGCAGGCAGACAGGCGCTGTGTGCGCTGCTGAAGAACTGTTCCAGTCAAAGACAGGGGGACACCCTGGGCGCACGAGGACGGTGCCGTCTACCAAACACCTGACGTCGGCCCCCAGCGCACTCCTACAAACAGACGACCTCCACGAGGCATCCCTGTGCACATGCGCACCCGTCCCTCGGGAAATCCAGTGTAACCCCTGTCCATGTGCAGAGCAACAGGTACACTGGGGATAAGATGCAGGCAGGTCGAAGACTAAGGATTTCCTTATTGCTAAATGGGAACGCCAGAAAAGCTCCCTGCAGGCCTGGAAACCCCGGGTCGGCCAGCTGCAGCCTGCTGGGAGGGCACCAGAGCAGAGGCGGCAGGTACGTGAGGTGGGAGCCATCCACCTATGAGTGACGCCTCACCCGTGGCCTAAGGGACAAATTCCGTGAGGGGCGGGCTCCACTCATAGGCGAGAAAGCCAAGTGAAGATGATACCTAATTTTTAAAAAGGGCTCAATTTTCTACAGATGGAGGCTGATCTCATGGTCCCATTTTCAGCTGGAAGTTGCCCCCCACCCACTCCTTCAACGAGGAAAACAACAGAATGCTAAAGATGTTAAGCTCCCTTTTGTTTCCAAACCTCAGGTTATTCGTTATTCTTTATAACAAATCTGGGTTCTGTTTATCCTTTTTAAATCTAAAGGGCTTATAATTATCACCCCCCAAAACATCGGAAATGGTTAATGTTTTGGGTCTTTGCTTCTTACACTTTGGGCAAAAAGTAGAGTTACTTCAGCTGCTCTCAAAGTTCCTTCTCAGTCTCTCACCAGATTCTCTACCCTTCCCTTTATGAGGAGGGAGAACGGAGTAACAGTGAAAGCACACTTAAATAACGTTTCAGTTGTATTTATGCGGCCCTGGATTTTTTCCTTCGAACCGGTAGGTCTTCACAATAAGGCCAATCAATGTGCACCGAGTGCTCAGAAAGTGCCGGGCGCTACTCCCGCTGAGGCCTGTTTCCCGGCCCGGCGCAGGCAGGCAGTAGCAGCGCCCCCAGGCTGCCAGTGAGGAGGCAGCTCAGAGGCCAAGGGCCTTCCCAAGGTCACTGCCGCCACACAGCCCTTCAGTGGTGGGCCCACAGTTGAGCACGGGGAAGTGTGAGTCTAGAATCTGAGCTCCTCACACCCTCTACTACGCCACTTCTGCACAATAAGCTGTCAGTCTCTGCCACAGGACACCTTGGACCCGTCCCCTGCAGACAGATCTATTCTCCAAGGTCCAAATGGACCAAGAGATTGAACCCAGCAGTTGCCCACCTTGGCCAGCAAGAGGCTGAGGGTCTCGAGCAGAGCCGCCTTCACGTTCCAGCTGAACCGGTCCCCCAGGATGCGAATCAGAGGGCCGGTGATGCTGACCACGGAGGGCCTCAGGGCGTCGGCTGAGGTCAGGCGGATCACCAAGCCCAAAGCTTTGGCGGCTTCCTCCTTCTGTTCCGGGCTGCCAGTCAGGACACCCTCCCGCAGCACTGGGAGAATGGACGTTACTCCCTGGCAAGAGAATCACGTGTGACAGTCGAATCTCAAAGGCACTGGGCCCAGGCCTCTGAGATTCCAAAGCAAGGCGCTGCTGTCATCACCCTCTGCAGTTCCACGGCAGACTGATGCAGGCTGCCAGGATCACAGCCGGAGAGGCTGCTAACTGGGGAACAGTCTGGACTTAATGGTGACCAGAAGATAAGAGTCCTACCAGGCCTGTCACACAGGCGCAGGCCTGTCACACTGTCACTGCTGTCACCATTGTGACTCACCCCACAGCTTAAACCAAAGGCGGCATGAACCCTGTCCCCACGACCACCACAGGGAAGGAACACGCGGTCTGCAAAGGTGCGGAAGAGCACCTGGGCCGCTGTCCGGTCCACGCACGGCTGCCCCAGCTGCCCCTCGCCAACCTGGCCGGGGGTGAAGGCAGAGGGAGGCTGTGGGCCCACAGCACCCTGCTCTCGGGCTCTGCTTACCTTCTTGGGGAGGCAGAACCCGGGCACATGCGCGCCTTTGCTCTCGTTCCCTATGAGCCGGATCTCCTTGTGCAGCTCTTCGATCAGCGCCAGCTGGCTGCCGGCATCCAGCTTCTGCGGGAAGCCAGGACAGAGCAGAGGCTGTCAGAGCTCTCAGTGCGGCCCTACCGAGACCACTTCGCAACGGCGCAGCCGGGGGCGGTGTGGGTGGGCGTGTGAAGGAGAGCGGCCATGAATTTTAAGGGTCTAATCTTGCAAACGTCTGGAACTGCCTACAGTCAAAAGCTGGTTGTGGGGCCAGCAGTGCCCTGACCTTGGTGATGGCATTCAGTGCATCCCAGCTCTCCTCCAGGACCACGGGGCTGGAGTCATTGAAGAGGCGGATCAGGCCCGAGACCAGGCTCCGCAGGTGGCTGGTGTAGTCCGCCTTCGAGCGGGAGCAGTAGATGTTGAGGATGATGGCAGCGGCCTGCCTCATGCCCACCTCGGGGCAGCGGGTGGCTTCCAGCAGATCCTCGATGATGATCCGGTGTCCGACGTCATCCTCCACCGAGAGAATCACGGCCTGACAATTGGCCATCTCCTGCAACCACAGGGGACACCTGGGCTGAGCGCTGCGAGGCCGGACGGGACTGCCGGTAGCCGCCAGGAGCAGCCCTGACACTCACCAGCTGCTCATCTGGAGTCCCCAGCTTCTCCTTCAGGGCCAGCATGACCGCAGGGAGGATCACGCCAAGGTGACGGGTCAGGGCGTCGCCCGCCACAGATGACAGGAAGGCCAGCACCCGCGTATTGACGGGAGGGGTTGTCAGCTGTAGAGTGATGGATGCCGTCAACGCGAGGAACGCCGCCCGCACCTGCTGCACTGGGCTCTGGGGGAGCACGTGCCCACCCCCCGCTTCGGGCTCAGCGTCCACTCCAGGGTGTCCTGCACCCACTGCCCACCCCCCCAACATCTGAGTTCCACACGGGTCCCCACAGCAGGCCCGGGAACAATGAAGCGGCTGTAGCTTCTGGGCCAGAGGGGGACGGCCCCCGGGTGGGAGTTACCTTGGGCACAAGGTAGGGCAGCACAACACGACTCTTGATGGCCATGACTTGCTTCAGGCCGTCCAAGGCATATTCTGACACCTCGTCGTCCTCCTACAGGGGGATCAGGGGCAACACTGAGTAGCTGGCTGCTGTCCCCACCTCTGCTGTCTGGACCAGCCACCACCGACTTCCTTTTCCACTCTCCTCCCTCCCGCGCTGCACCCACATTGTCAAAGGAGAAGCACAGAACCCCATCTGCTGCTCCTGCACCCACCCTACCGGGGCCCACACCACGGCTGCCTTGGCACAATAAGCCCCTTGTGTTTCGCTTCTACAAAGACAGTAAGAGCCAAGCTGGTAGGTGTGCGACAGACCCACTCACCAGCTGCTTCAGTAAAAAGGGGAGGATGTCCTCCAGAGCCTGGTGGCCGATGGTGGAGTGCAGCTGCTCGAAGGTCTTGGCCGCCGCCTCTCTGACCTCCTCCAGCGGGTCGCACAAAGCCTTCCTCGCCGTGGGCACCAGGGACTCGGAAAAATACAGCACCTGCAACAGCACGTGCGCCGCACCTGACGTGGTGGGGATGGGAGGGGGAGGAGGGGGACAGGGCATGCAAGGGAGCACAGCCAGGACCTCTGGCCCAGCTAGGCCACTACCACTTCCATGGCTTTTCTTTTAGCCTGGCTGTCTTCAGGGAAAACGTGCAAATCTAAAAAAGTGGAGAGGGTGTGTAATCCGCCTATGAGGGGTCTAAACCCAGACTTCATAATCAATAGCCGCATTTTTAAGCTGAGTCCTCCAGATACTCTCCACCCCCTACAGGAGCTCCAAGTTCCTCCCCAAAGCGAGGCTGCCTGATGTCGCCTCTCCTCGCCCAACTCATCCCTTTGCCTATCCTCTCAAAAAACTTCAAGTTCTTCTCCAAGTCCCACTCAAAGACTTGCTCCTTCATAGAGTCCTGGGGCTATCGTGGGGCCCAGGACAGCTCTGTTTCCCTGGCAACCAGTTCCACCAGAGCAAAGCTCCCTGAGAACCAAAGAGATGGTTACAGCTGGCCTGCCACTGGCAAGGCCTCCGTCTCTGGGGACTCAGTAGCTGCTCAAGGAATCACAACTCTCTGGTGACAGAACTGATTTATATTCTTTGCCAAATGTAAATAAAACCCCCAAATGCAATACTTATACTGGTACACACAGGAGACAGATCCAGTAAATCCAGTGAGGTTGCCCCGGCTAAGCCACTGGCTGTGCACTTACATTTCTGACTGGCCACCACTTCACCACTGTGAGGCCTGCCTCCCGATCGAGAGCCCATGCACACACCCTTCAGGGAGGTTTCAGGGATCAGTGACCTCAGACAGTAAGCAGGGTCAGTGAAAAGGACTCCCAAAGCCCTTGAACTACCACAGGAACAGTACCACTGCTGGAGACGATACGTTCCCACCCGCCAGGTACCTCCCCCCATCTACTCTACTCCTGAGAATGAGTGCACAGCCTCCCTGCTCCCACCGCTCCCCACCCCTCACACACAGGCACATGCCCCTTTCCCTGCACAGGGTACCACATATTCTAACTGAACTGATAACATTGACACAAAGGGATTAGTCGAGAGCAACCTCAAGAATGGTGAGGAAAAGACCGTCTGGGATTTCTGAAGGCCACTCAAAGCCTCGAAATCATTTGGTTCTCAGCCAGCAAATCTGATAGGAAAGCTAAGGGCAGGAAACTCCAGTCCACAGGGGGCCCCACCCGCTGCTGGCAGTGCCCTTTGGAACGAGGTTTGCATGCTCTTACTCAGCTCATGTGAAGAGTCCCTGATGATGCAGCTTCTCCCAGAACCCCCCCAGCAGCCCTGAGTCAGGTCACCTGCAGGTGCAAGGCCTGCAGTGCCCCTGGAAGACACTCACGGCGTCCCGGCTGGTGGACTTCATGATCTCGCTCAGCCCGATGCAGACGCCCTGCCTCTCGTCGCTCTTCGGAGACCTCAAGCCTTCCTCAAGGATGGGGATGATCTCAGGTAGGATTTTCTCCCCTAACTTCCGGACGAGATCTCCTAACGTCCTCGCCGCAATCTGTCAGCAGAGATCAAGCCAGGACATCAACTCCCTGCAAACTTCAGCACGAGGGCTCTGGAACCTCCTAGACTTTATCCGAGTCACTGACTCAACTTCTCCAAACGCTCTGACCCCTGCAGAGCCCCCACGACACTACACAGTGAGACGATCTGTGTGTCACACACACCCACACAACCTAAAGCAACAGCCGGCACCTTGCATACAAACAGGAAATTCAGCATGTGCCCTCCAGTCAAGGGCCAATTTCCCTGGATTGGGAACTGCAGCCTAGAAGTCACTTAACCCTGTGCCCTTGCCCAAGGGGAGCTGAATTTGGAACTGACACTTTAGAAAAAAAAACATTTCATCTGAGGTCTCATGCAAACTCTTCTTTAGAGCCAAATACTCAGTTTGTTTGCCAGGGATGGGGGCTGGGAGTGGGCCGAAGCGGATGGGCAGAAGTGAGCATCGGCAGGGGCTGACCCCTCCTCCCAATGTGAACACTGCCCCCCCAGCCCAGCACATCAGCCGCATCTCATACCATGCTTGCTCCTGCCTGCCTTCTCACTCCAGACCCACAGGCCTTGGCTCAGCCCCTACAGCTGGCATGTTCCTACCCACCGCAGGGCCTTTGCACATCCCGTCCTTGTATCTAAAACACTACTTCCTCTGTTTGGAATAGTCCTCACCTGATTACTGGTTACTAATCTTTCATCTTCAAGCACCATTTCTTCACAGAAGACTTTCCTGACACCCTTACTGGGTTAAATGTCCCTGTTATAAGCATTTGCAGGGCTATGTATCACTTGCCACAATTGCATAATGCACCTGTTTGTGTATCTGATTAACATCCATCTCCTCTACCAGACAGTAGCTCCATGAGGACAAGGAGTGCGGCTGCCTTTCTTCTCCATTACATCCCCGGTCTTACAACCCTGCTTAGCACACAACAGTTGCTTAATAAGCATTTGCTGAATGACCAAGTAAATAAACACATGCTCCCTGTCGGAGGACCCGAGGTGCTCTCCTGGTCTCTGTAGACCCGTCTTTCTAGCCTCTGAAAGGAGGCCTCGGGGGCTGCTAGGTCAGAAACGAGGCCCAGGAAACTCACCGTTCTCTTGTCTGCACACGTGCTGGCCAGGAAACCCAGCAGCAGCCCAAAGAGAGTAGGCAGGATCTCGCGCAGGGTGCGGGGAGTGTTGGAGACCACGATCTTCCAGACATGCAGCGATGCTTGCCGCACGACCAGCTGGGTGTCCGAGCGGCCCATGTACAGCCCTGCCAGCACCCGGTTCCGCCGGTCCACCCCCAGGGCAGTGATGATGGCCTGCAGCCGGCGGGGAGCAACAGAGAACACAGGGCGGTGAAGCCCCCGCAGCATGAGTGCCCAGCACCAGCCGGCCGCCGGCGCGGCAAGGAGGACGGACTCCAGGCACATACCTTGTTGGACTGGGCCGTCCCGAAGTTATCGTCCTCGGAGGCAGTTTCCGTGGTCATCTTTCCGGTGACGCCCGAAATGTGGAACAGAAGGTCCCCGAGGAGCTGGACGGAGCTGAACCTGAGAGGGAAGCCAAGCACAGACTCACGCAGCTGCAAGGGGCAGTCCAGGGCTCAGCCAAGCAGCGGGCAAAGAGAGCCTGTGAGGGAATGCACCGGAAATACTCAAGGTGGCTGCTCCAGAGTGGGAGAAAAGTTACAGGCGACTGTCATTTCTTTACACCTTCCCATGAATTTTCTTGCCAAGTTTTCTACTAATGAACTTAGTAATGAAAAAGAACAAGCACTTTACAAAAAATACGTGAAAATTTCTGTAAGTTACTTTAAAGAGAGCGACAGCACCGAGTGAAGCATTAACCAGAGACCAGGAAAGCTGACCGCCTGGCCTGGAGGCGTCGGAGGAGGCCTAGAGGACAAACAGTGTCTCTCTTCAACTTAAGTGAGGCTTAATGGTCATAAACAGTCACAACGTAAAATTCCAAAAATACAGAGAGTGCGTGTAAATGACCATGCAAACACCTGCTACTCAGGCAGCCGCCCCGACACTCCAGTGACGCCCCGAAGGGCCCCACCAGAGACGCGCCCCCGCTCGGTGCGGGAAGCGAGCCCGCAGCCGGGCGCCGCTGTCCTGGCAGCTGCGGGCCAAGGAGCCTGCTGCGTCAGCGGACAGCGTGACGGCTGAACAGAGGTTCACGGTGTGGGTGTGCTGCAACTTTTTTAACCAACCTCCTTTAAACACCTGACCAAAGTTGTCCTTGAAACAAGTCCCCAGAAGAAAACTTTCCAGATTAAAAAGTATTTGTGTTTAAATTGTAATACAACCGAAGGACTAACTAAAGATGAGCTTTTACAGAGATAATCTGAATGAGGACATTGCTACAGGAAACGGGAGAACCGCCAGATGGTCAAAAGCGGGGGTCTGGAGAAAGCGGAGATTTCCTTGGCAACATTTCACTCTCTATCTCTCAGCAGAAGCCCCCAGAGTGCACAGCCGGGGTCCCTGGGCCGTCCGGCGAGCTCGCACCTTATCCTCCAGAGGTCGTCGAAGAGGCCCTGCTCCAGCTGGGGCAGCAGCAGGGCGATGGCCGTCTCGGCGTACATGGAGACGACCCGCTGGCCCGCGCGCAGGGCGGTGTCGCGCACAAACTCGTTCTCGTCAGCAAGAGCCTGCGCAGAGGGCGGGTCAGCCAGGGCCGCCCCCCCCCCCACCCCGCGCCCAGAAAGAGACGGGACTCCCTGGATAGCAGGGTGAGGAATCCCGCCACCAGCCCCAGTCGGAAGGCAGCCCTCGCTCACCAGCAGGGCACATGCATCCCACCCTCCTTGGTACCCGTCTCCTGGGCCCAGTCATCAGTGCCTACTTTGAGGATACAGGGGATGATGGGCCCCACATAAGGAGTGAACTTGTCCCCAAAGGTGATGGGCAGGTAGTTGAACATCATGATGTAGCCATCTCGGACGTGGGGTGCGATGTCCACTTTGCTGGCTGTGGCCACAATCTCCGGCATCAGCTTCTCCAACTTCTCCACCCCCAAGCCAGCCATCACCTCGGCCAACCCTGCACAGTAAGACAGAATGAACCCACCGGATCTGAGGCCCCTAGGGGGCACTCCTGGGGCGGCCCCAGGGCCCCTGCCGGCCTCACCCTGTGCAGCGCCGGAGCGGTCCACGGAGCTCTGCTCGTAGGTCAGCGTCTCCATCAGCCACGGCAGCAGGTCCTCAAAGCACGACTCCCCCATGCCCTTCACCATGGCCCCGAGTGCCTTTGCAGACACTGTCCGCACCTGTCAGGCAACCAGAGCAGGGGTGGGGAGGGCTGAGGGTTCGAAACTCGGTGACCAGGCAAGTGCAAGGAGGGGTCCCTCAGGTCTCCTTCCCTTTACCAAACACAAAAGCAGCTTCCAGGAAATTCTCAGGAATCAATTTTTCTGGGGACTGGACTATAGTAACAAGCTCCTGCCTCCTCTCCTCCCAGACTCACCTCAGGGACAGGGTCCAGAAGAGAGGCCTTCAGGCCCGGCGTCACACTCGGCAGGTAAGGAGCCAAGTCCTGCAACAACACAGACGTGACTCAGGGGGTGGCCTGGCCCTGCTTCCTCCAGGACCTGCTCTGCCAGGGACACTGTGCTCACAACCCTAACAAGGAGTACCCTGGCCCTGCTTCCTCCAGGACCTGCTCCACCAGGGGCACTGCGCCCACGACCCTGCTAACGAGGAGTACCCAGCAGGGGCTCTCCCAGACAAGGCAGGTAAGGGCACTGCTGGTCCCTGGAGGGGCCCGTGCCATTGCTCAGGAAACCTGCAAGGGACCCGAGGCCCATCTTCAAGAGGTCGGCAGAGCCACCAGCTACAGCTCAGTGCTCTTACCCCTCCTGCCCTTCTCTTAAAACTGAGGCCTGCCCCGCCTCTGGGATCTTCAGGAAATTATTTCTGGAGTTTTCCTTTCAGACTTGCATTATCATTTTCCCTTTAATTTTTTAAATAAGGATGTTATTTATTTATTTTTAGAGAGAGGACAAGGGAGGGAGAAAGAGAGGGAGAAGAAACATCAGTGTGCAAAACACTGATGAGTTGCCTCTCGCACACGCCCCAACCGGGCACCTGACCCTCAACTCAGGCATGTGCCCTGACTGGGCATCGAACCGGCGACCTTTCCATTTGGGGGATCCCCAACCCACTGCGCCACACCAGTCAGGGCTTGTCTTCCTTTTCTTCACCTTAAAAGGTTTGCATCTCTTAATATAGCATTCAGCTTTAGGGAACGGTTTTAAATATAGAAAAAGCCTTATGTTCATAACAGCAACATTTAAAATGCAAAAAACCCTGGATACTATATGACCAACGGTAGAATTATGTAACTTATAGTATATAAACTTGTTGGATACACAATTATTAAAAATCACTTTTGTGAATAACTCATTATACCTTGGAAATAAGTTGATGTTCAGGAATATAATTTTCTTACCCTCATCCCAGGATGTATTTATTGATTTTTAGAGAGAGAGGAAGGGAGAGGGAAGAGAGAGAGAAACATCACTCAGTTGCCTGCCATACGCGCCCCAACCAGGGCTCGAACCCACAGCCTGGGTGTGTGCCCTGACTGGGGATCAAACCCACAGCCTCTTGGTATACGAGCTGATGCTCCAACCAACTGAGCCACATGGCCAGGGCAGGAATATAACTTTTTAAATGTAATTTTAAAAAAAAGAAAGAAAGAAACATTAACAGGAATTGCTTTAGTGCTGGGGGACTATGGCTCCTCCACAAAAATTTTTGGTTTTTCCAGTCTTCCACTTTCCCAGGTTTTCCAGGACGGCCCGCCCTCCCACTTTGCCCCTGCGTCCGCAGCTCAGTGAGCCGGCAGCGCCGAGCAGTGCGGTCACACGGGCAAGGCCTCGGGAGCGAGTAAGCAGACAAGGTCCGTCTCCCCTCGTTTCCTGACAGGCTCACGGAAGGGAACGCTTGAAACAAGAAAACACTGCAAGCAGTCAAAGCATCAGCCACTTTCCCCACACTCCTGAAAGGTCCAAGGTGAGGCTGGACCTTTGCTGCACTTCAGTCTGTACCAGGGGCCCACGGTGAGGGGCCTCCCCTGGGGCTGAGCTGATAGGGACTCGAACACTGTGCTGCAAGATGTCTGGAGAACCTAAATTTCTACCCTCTGCCCCAAAATGGTCCGTGTCTCCTCCCAAACATAGTCAGAGACCCAGTGCCCACACCCCCGCCGCGCCTCCTATGCAGGGACTCTGCGCCCTAAACCAGCGTCCACTGGTCCGTCCTGCCCCGGCCCCAGCAGGGCTGCTACCTTCTGGTCTGTCAGGGAGTACATGTTGCCGATAATCTGGGCTGCCATCTTCCGCGTGTCTGTGGAACGGTCCTGGAAGGCCCTCTGGACGATGGGCATGATGAGGGCCAGGGATGGCGCGTCAATGAAGTGGACAAACTTGGTGTCCAGCAGGGTCTGCAAGCACTTCTGGGTCTTCCTGGAGGGGTCCGTCAGGGCATCCAGCAGGACTGGGGCAATGGCTGCGTGGCCAAACAGAAGAGAGGCTGCTCTGTAAGAGTCTGTGGTGTGGCACAGCCACCGGGTCCCCAGAACCAGAGGGATCAGAACGGAAGGGAGTCCAGGGTAACTGCTGCTGGGAAGCTCCTCAAGTCACAGCCTGGGAAGCCAGACTGTCTGCAAAGAGCAATCCTCGCTGCAAGAGGAGGAGCTGGCCCAGAGGCAGCAGCTGCCAGCCCTCTGCAGGGCGAAGCTGTGCGCTGGTGGGACCCTGCGGGCTGGCTTCCGCGGGCACCGAGTTACATCACAGTGCTGGGCCTCACGAGACTGCCGCTCAGGCACTGTGGACCTCATTCTGAAAGCAGCAGCCCCAGGTGGCTTTGTGGAAAGACTTCTGAGACATCCAAACCGGCGATGGGAGCGAAGCGCGCCAAGCTGAGAGCAGCTGCGCCCAGACAGGGTGAGCCTCGAATTTGGCGCCATCAGCCCCGCAGAGGGAATTCCGAGAGGAAAGGCTGGTTTATCTTTTCCACAAGCCCAGGAATTCTACCATTATAAAGCCCATGTTGGTTGTCAACAATTTTTTTAAATCCAATGACCCAATTTAAAAGTAGGCAGAGGATTTGCACAGTTCTCCAAAGCAGATATGCAAATGGCTAATAAGCACAAGATACTCAACATCACTAGTCATTAGGGAAACGCAAATCAAAACCACAAGGAGACGCCACTTCCCACCCACTAAGGCGGCTGTAGGCAGTGTTGGTTTTGCAGATAATAACAGTGCCGGCCACTGGAATCCTCGTGTGCTGCTGCTGGGAGTGTCGAAGGGAACAACTGCTTTGGAAAACAGCCTGGCGGTTGCTCAGAAAGTCAGGCACCGTAGGATGCGCAACCCCATTCCTAGGTGTCTACCCAAGAGAACTAAAGCCTTGTCTGTAAAAACCAGCTGGTGCACAAATGCTCCCAGCAGCACTGAGCTTAACAGCCAGAAAGAGGAAACCACCCAGGTGACCATCGGCGAATCAGTAAACAGAACGTGGCCGGTCGGTGTGTATAATAAACGGACTGTTCCTGGGCCACAGAACAGGATGCAGCACCGATACAGGCTACAACATGGAGAAACCCCGAAAACATTATTCTAAAATGCCGGACACAAAGGCCACATATAGTATAATTTACATGACAGGTCCAGAGTATGCAAACCCATGGCAAAAAATAGATTCGTCAAGGGGCTGGGGGTAGGGAGGAAATGAAGAGTGAATGCTAACGGGTATGGGACTTCTTCTGGGGGTGATGAAATGTCCTGGAACCCGAGAGTGGTGATGCTTATGTATAAAAACCACTGTACTATACATTGTTAAAAAGTGAATTTTATATTATGCAAATTGTATTCCAATTAAAAAAAACAGGTTAGATTCTCAAAATGAAGCCACTTCTACTCATTTGGTGGAGATGAGGCTATTCCAGGCCTTAGATGGCCCCAGGGCTGTTGGACATTGCAAAAAACAGCAACAAAATCCAAGTATACCTATTCATCCCTTAAAAAACAAAAATGAACAAAAAACCCACCATTTTCTGAATGAAAGAAAAATTCAGTAATGCCTAGGCTGAGTGGCTCTGGATGGCACTGAGACTCTAGGCTGCGGCTTAAAATTCAACACGTGAAGTGCTGGTTGAGGTGGCTGGCTAGACTTCGTTTCTAGAAATCAGCCTCTGCCCACCACTCCAAAAAGCACCACAGTAAAGAACACAGGGTGACAGTAACAGTAAGGGGAACCACCTGTCCCTAACCTTCCCCCTCTCACAGTCTCCTGGCATGAGATAGACTGGAAAGTCCCCACAGATCCTAACACTTTGGATGCTGCTCCTACGATCCAGAGCTTGTCATTCCAGTCCGCTGACCTCAGGGCTTGGCTCAGCACACAGGGCTCCCTCAGTCAAGGTGCTTCTGAGCCAGCGACTCAGTTTCCCTACCTGGGCCTCCAACGACAACCGCTCCAGACAAGCAGGAAAACCCACCACTTCCAAACTACTTTCTGTTCATCATTCTGGAAAAAGGGCTTCCCAGAATTTAGAGTTTACTTCACTGTGAACATATCTGTCCTCGGAGGGCAAAGATCTTTGCTGAACGCATGCGTGTTCCCTGCGGTGCCCTGGGGCGGGGGAGGAGCCAGGGCCGCTGCCCCCGTGGGAGAGGCCTACCCAGGATCTCCGGGTTCCTGATGACAGAGCCGATCTGCCGCAGCGCCTGCTGCCCGGCCTTCTGCACTTTGACGTGGGAGTCGGTCAGCACTTCCGTGAGCTTGGGCACGATGCTGGGCAGACAGGACGACAGCTGCTTGGGAGCACAGTACGCCATCGCCCCGAGCAGCTCCACCGACCCTGCAGACGGCACAGAATCACTCGGCACAAGCCAACAGTCACCTGGGCGGGCCGCCTGGAAGGGACACGCAGCCTGCTCCTCTGCAGACTGCACTCACACAGGCCCCAGGCAGAGACCAGGACCGGGAAGACTGGCTTGGTCCTGGCCACACTCCACGGCCAATTCACTCAACTGAATTTCTCTGGCCTGTCCCCTCACCCACAAATGAGGAAACTGATTTACAGCTGTGATTTTTTCAAACTGCAGGGCAAAGCCTGAAGGACTGAGGGGGAAGCCAAGCGAGAGGCCGCAGACCTTGACCCTCCCCAGACCACAGTAGCTCTGCTTGTATCTCTCTGCACATTAGGATCCCAGATAAGATTACAATTTTTAAAAAAGATTTTATCTATTTACTTTTAGACAGAGGGGAAGACAGAGAAAGAAAATGAGAGAAATATCCATGTGTGGTTGCCCCTTGCACGCCCCCTACTGGGGACCTGGCCTGCAACCCAGATGTGCACCAACTGGGAACCAAACAGGCGACCCTCTGATTTGCAGGCCAGCACTCGACCCACTGAGCCACACCAGCCAGGGCAGATCACAATTTTTAAAAGGGGCCTAATGGGGCAGGGAGTTGGGGGAAAGGTTTAAAAATCACAAAACTAGCCACAGACCAGCTTTAAAACTCTGGGCTTTCCTAGTTTAGTGCTGCGGCTTCTGTCGGAGGCCTGTTCTTTGCGTGTTCAGCAAAGAACACGGACTGGTGAAGGGCTGGGCTGCCTGACGGCACAGAGCCCCGGCCTCACCCCTGGCCGGGGAGCACACACACCGGACGACGCTGTGGCTGCCTGGAACCCCTCGAGAGCAGTTTTTGGGGCGGGAAGTTGAGACAAAGGCACAGAAGGGAGCGGCCTCACCGGCTTTGGTCCTCCAGGACTCCTCCTCCAGGGCAGCCAGCAGGGAGGGGAGCACCAGCTTCACGCCGTGCGCACTCAGGTTGCTCATCACGGCCTTGGCACAATCATCTGCAGCCTCGAGGGCGGAGAGAAAACATTCAGGGGCCCTTCCTCTAAGCAGGGGTCAAGGCCTGACTCGAGACCAGCTGCTCCCCAGGGAACCAGTACTTCTTGAGGGGTCTACTGTGTCGGACCCCGGAGCCTACAGGTACAGCTAAGGAGGACAGCCGAGGTTTCTCACCTCATAAAGCTTCAGTCTGTTACTGAGAAGCAGGGCAGTCCACACCGATAACTGGGGCCCAAGGCACGGGCAGGGGTTCTGGCAGCACGGCCTTAAACCAACTCCCTGCGGAGTCGCATGCCAGCGGCCAGCAGGTCTCAGGTGCAGCCTCGGGACTTACCTCACGTACATACTGGTTCCCATCCCCGAAGCACAGCAGCAGGTGGGGCAGCACGTGCACCACGTATGGCTCAAAGAGCTTCCCCAGCATGGCACAGAGCATCTCGAAGGCAAAGAGGGCTCCTGGGGGAGAGAAGGCAGGGCAGCTGGGGCAGCCTCCCTGCCACCTCCTCACCCTCTGGAAACACGCAGGGCCGCTGTGGGACTGCAGCGGCTGTCCGTGAAGGAGCAGCAACCTCTGCCTCCCTCAGCAGCACGGATGTGGCTGAGCAAGAAGGGGAGGGAACAGGGGAATATCCGTCACTTCTTGGCACTAACAGCCAGAAGGGCAAAATCTCTCCCAGCTAAGACATCGCTGAGTTAGAAAGTCCAGGCCACAAAAGCAAGAACCAGATGGCATGAGTCACACACAGCTGCCCTCTGCAGCACACTCAGAAACATCACCCTTCAGAGGGGAAGGGAAAGCCAGTTCCTATGTCCGGCAGCCATTGGGGCCGAGCTCAGAGACACTCACCTTCTCGTCGGCGAAAGTTCTTCTTGTCCTGGATGGCATCGGTCAGCGCGGCCATCATTTCCTGCTGCTTTAGTGATAAGATGCCCAGGCCCTTCACCAGGCCCGCCAGCCCGTACGCGGCCCCTTTGCGCTCAGCATACTTGTCTGACTCCAGCAGCTGCTGCATCAGCCTCTGGATCATCCCTCCGGCGTCCTCCTTGATGGCTGGCACGAGGGGCGGCAAGCAGCTGGCCACGGATTCCTGGACCTAAGGGAGGGGTTGGCCTTGTCAGGAACCACAGCCTTTCCTGGTGGCTGACGCAGTCCTGCACAGCACCTCCCCACGGGATGTCCCCAAGCCCCATCTCAGCCACTGCCTGTCGGACAACACAGGGCGTCAGAAAAGCGAACGGTGTCACACACTCGTGTACGACACGGCCCCGTCAGCTTGCTCACTACGTCTGTCCGTGACGAGAACAGCAACCATTACAGCACTGCTTCTGGTCTGAAGGGAGAACCTAGGCCCGAGTGGGTAAGAAACTCCAGGAAGGCTAAACCCACTCGGAGTAAGATCCAGAAAAAAGCATGCCACTGTGCCCCCACAGAACCGGCCCACATCTCCCAGTTTCCAACCTTGTCAAAGTCACCCGGAAATCAGGCTGGGCCTGACAGGGCCAGGACCAAATCGGACGGAACCAAAAGACGCTGGCAGCCGCACCTCCAGCCACAGCGCAGTCAGCCCAGCTCAAGAGCGGAAAAGTGTCCTGCTACCAGGGCCCAGGTGGGGCCTCTGCAGGCCAGGCTTTCTGACAGTGTATTTGACCCCAGTTTTGTGAGCCTGCATTTGATGAGGACACTCTGGGTGGTCCAAAATGCAAACACATATGTAAATGTGTTTTTTCAAAAAGAAAACCCCTGCACTGTGGCTTGGAGGCTGAATCAAAAGGCCACGGAAGCGTGTAACGACACGGAGAGAGGCTCAGCACGAGGCGACCCCTGGCTCCTTCCATCTGTGCGTCCCTAATGCCAACCTTATACCAGACGCAACGAAGGCTGTTAAAAATGAACAGAAAAACTGAAACTATCTAGGAGGTCTACCAGAACGAAGTAACAAAATAATCCCGTTTAGGGGTGCTCTTGACTGCGAACAAGGCTGTGTTCTAAGAGAGGGGACAAGTCTGTGCAGAGAACTGGGCCTTCAGGCCCCTGACGCCCAGCTCCAACCCTGGCAGCCCACTGCCCACCCACAGTCCGGCCGCAAGCAGCAGGTACCTGCTGGGATGGGGTGGAGAGGGCAGCAATGAGCTTGGCAACGATGGGCTTCACTTTGGGGTCGCTCTTGTCCAGGTGCTTGGCCAGAGAGCCCATGAGGACCACCACGCTCTGCCGCACGGCGTCGTAGCTGGCATCGTTGGGTGCGTTCTTCAGGAACTCCTCGAACACCGGAAGCAGCGAGCTGACGTTTTCCTGAAAAGCCAAGTGCAGCCAGGGCTTCGTTTCACAGCAGCCCTGCAGGGGACGGCAGTCTCTGCCCAAGGACCAAGCCCCAATCTACTCCGGGACAGCCATCCTGACAAGCCCACCAATAGTGCCAGCGGCATTTCCAGTTTTCTGGCAGAACTGCAGCAGACTCTGAAGAATCTAATTCCCTTTGGGGGTCTTTCTTGGTTCAAAATAAATACAAACAGAATCCTCCATGGGGCCAGTGCCACACCAGGATTGCCGGCACTCAGCCTCCCTGAGTCCCCCTGCTAAGCTCAGCCGTCTCCCCGGCCCTCGGATGGCTGGAATCGTTACCTTCCCGTGGGCATTGAGCGTCGCAAGGGCTGCATCCAACATGCACTTCCGCACATCAGGGTTCCGGTCATTGAGGGCATCAGGGACAAAAAACTGAAAGAGTGGCTTCACTTGAGAGCTGTCCAAACACTGGGAGAGCTTGTTCAGGGCCAAAGCCAGGCCACACCTGGGAAAGGAATGGGAGTGTGTCAGGGAATGAGAGCCAGCCACGGCCTCCTCTGTGCTGAGATCTGTCCTGGTGAGTCACAAGGAGGGAGGCTGCCAACCGCAAACCCTGCTGTGCAGGGCAGAGCACGGCATAATCCCATTGGCCAACGCTCACCCCCTGGTCTACACAACGGTCTGGCACAGCCCACCTGTCCAACAGAAACCTGCCATCTATCTACCCGTAGTTTCCCACCTGCAGGGGACCAACTCTGCCTCCGTCTCCCCACGTGAGTGCGACGCCTGCCCCTCCACCTCCAGGGCAGACTGTGGGAAGAGAGGTAAAGGAATTGGATATGAAGACACTCGGAAATGGGCCCATTCTACAAAGGCAAAGTGCTACTACTCTCTTTAGCTACAGAGCAAAAAGGTCCCCAAGGACCTCCAGGGACACAGAGGCCTGCAGCAAAGAAGAAACGTGCCCAAGGCCACACAGCCTGGGAGAAGCCAGCACGTGAGTTCCGGTCTCTCTGACTCACAGGGAGGCTAGTCCTTTTCTGTCACTGTTCAATTGGTCTGTGCTGCCTGCTCGCATCACCCAGCCCAGCCAGCGTGCTGCCTCTCAGCAGTTCCGAGTGGAACAAGAGTGCAGCAGCTGTTATACCTGGCTTCCCACTGATCTGGAGGCGACTCTGAGATGACTCGTCCCAAAGCATCCAGCACCGGGGGTGGCCGCTGCAACAGAGAGGTTGACAAATGAACTGCAGTGCTCCTCTCAGCCAGACCGCACAAGCCAGCTCCCTGGGTGTGAGGCTGCGGTCATCACAGCCACCCTGAGCCGCCACAGTGAGCTCCCAGACTCCTGTCTGGAGCAAGTCAGAGGCTGGGCAGAGTCCGACACACACTCACACCACTGGGACCGCTTCTGGGCACAGAGGCTACTCACATAGAGCTTCTCCTGGTAGATCTCCATGAGCCTGCCCATGACCTCGGCCGCCTGCCGCTGGTAGCGGGCCACAGCCTGGGAGAGGGCTTCAGCCCCAGCCTGCCTCACGGCTGCTTCGTGATAGATGACATCATCGATCAGCAAGGAGCAGAGGTCCGGCTGCAGATCAAGGCCCATCATGGACCAGAGCCTGCACAGAGCACAGGGTCGGGGCTGGTCAGACAAGGGTTTGTCTTGCCTGCTCTGCCAAACCCCACTGCCCAGCCCTGCTCTTGCCATTGGCTGACCATGCCGGGTCCAGCTGCTTCCTAAGGTGGCTCTCACCTCTCCGCCAGCTTCCGGATCTCCTCCTCCTTGTCGAACTTGACCACCCAGAGCCTCCGCAGAAGGTTCAGGCCATTCTTCTCGTCGGTGTCGGGCGTTGGCAACACCATGTGGAGTTCCATCAGCCCCTGCACCAGAGCGGGGTGCAACACATGAGGCACAGCCTTTCGAGGCGCCTCGACCTGCCTGCTCGCCTTGCTCTAGGGCTGTGCTGTCCAAGACGCAGCCCCCAGCCACACACGGGTCTTCAAAATTGTATCAACTAAAATGAACTATAATTCCTCGTCGCACCAGCAACATTTCAGGTGCACAATAGCAACACGCTGGCGAGCAGCTACCGCATTAGACAGCACAGATAAAAGTATTTCCATCAACATGGGGAGCTCACCAGACATCACTGTTCCAGGGAATGCCATGAATCGGCTCCCTACTAGCTGCTCTGTCTCTTCACACGGCTTTTCTTTTTCCTCTTCTTTCTTTCTTTCTTTCTTTCTTTTCTTTCTTTCCTTCCCTCCCTCCCTCCCTCCCTTTTCTTTCTCTTTTTCTTTCTTCCAATAGCTTTTCTTTTGTGAAATGATAGTATGTGGTGGTAGAATCTTTTTTAATGTAAATTTTTTTAATTTAAGTCTAAATATGCCAGACAAGGAAAGGACCTTCACTTCATGTTGTCTTTAAGAAAAATTTACCATTCTGCCACCGTTCCTCAGATTCTACCAAGCACCAGTGAGGGCTCTGTCACTCATCGATAGCAGGAAGCTACAGCCTGGCGTTTGGGAACCACTGTCTCATATTCCAAATTGATCCTTTAGTTTTTGGTCCAAAAATACCAGGAGAAGCCAAGTGCAAGGCAGTGAGATAAACTAATCCGATGAATCATATCTGTCCTATAAAAATACTAAGATCCACATCCCAGTTTACAAATCAGGTGAAGTCTTCCGAGGAAGAAAAAGTAAGACAGCCACACAGCACAACTGCTTAGTCATTCCGATTCCAAGAAGGACGCTGACCCACACCCCGCGACCTCTCCTCTCTGCCTCCCAAACAGCGGTACAAATCTGAGGCCTCTCCCATCAGCTCAAACCCTTGCACGAGGGGCGCCATGGTGGCCTGCGAGGACGCGAGCACGCACCCGGAGCGCGGTGTCCCGCACGCTGGCACACGGGGACTGCAAGGCACAGAGCAGTACATCCACCTCCTCCTGCTCCGCGAAGGCACAGCCCTCCTTGCCGCTGCTGCTGGCGCACAGGGTGGTCAGGGTGTCTGAGGCCAGAACCTGGGGAAGACGTCGATCCCCTGGGCTCAGTTCCACAAAGTAGTCACTACTGCGGAGTCAGGCAGGGGCCAGGCAACGGGATAGGGACCCAGAGGGGGAGAACGCCCACCCCACAGTCCAACTGGGGCCAAGACCCGAGCTCCGGGGCAAGGCCAGTGGTAGAACCCAGCCGAACTCTTCACTAGCCAAAACCAGCGAGGTTGTCTCCCAAAAGCAGCCCTTTTGCTCAAGTGCAAAAAGTAAGGGCTCAGAAAGGGAACTAGGACACAACCCCAAACACCAGGACCCACGCTCAGAGTCACAGACTGAGTCACAGCCATGGTCAACTGAAAACCAAGTCACCTGCAGACGAGGAGAGCCCGACCCGATCACCCCAGTCAGGAGGCGCAGCATGGCCACCCGCGGCAGCAGCTCTGGGCCGTTCTGGGAGAGAAGAGCAGGTGAGTCAGGTGAGGCTGTGGGGAAGGGCTGTCATCCAGCCCTGTGGCACATAACGCAGCATCTGCTCACCCACCACGTGGTATTCTGGGTCTCTTGGCCAACTCCGCGGCAGAAACCCCGGCAGGTTTACAGCTAGACCCACACTAGCCAACCACAGTGAACCATGATGATCCTGAGGGACTCAAGAATTAATTAACTCTGAAACTCCATCGAAATTCACGGGAAAAGAAATACAGGTGGCCCATAAACATATGAATAACCTAATTTGACAAGTAAGTAAAGAAACGCAAAATAAAAGGAGGTACCGTTCTCTCTGTCATTGTTGGCAAGATTAACACTACCTGAGGCTGCCCTCACTTTGGAGAAAAGGGAACTAGTAAAGCTGAAGCCCAGAACATGGCGCGTCACCTACCAGTCCCACACCCCAGACTCTGTCCTATGGAAATGCACATGAGGGTGTGCAAGGGGCATATTCGTACAAGGGGGCACACCACAGCGCAGCTCAAAATAAGGCGAAGTTAGGAACCACCTTAAAAAACGGTGCACCCGTGGCAGCATTCAATCCTGCGCAGCCCGCACAGGTGGTCAGGGCGACCCGCAGGCACCGCCTGGGCGGAGACCCAGTGCAGAGCCCCAGGAAAGAAGAGGAGCAATCCACCTTCGCTCTGCTGAGCGTGGGGTGTGAGTTCTGTGTGTGCACAGAGAAGAGTCCACAAGGGTCTGCCTGCAGCAGTTCGCAAACGTGACCTCTAGAAGTGGCATTTCTTTTTTTTGCTTCTTTATTGTTGGAATTTTTAAAAATAGGCATGCACTGCTGTGGCAAACTCTTAGAATATAATCTACTAAAAAGAAAACCTCTCAATTAACAAGGTTCAGTCTCATAATTACAAGCAAATCAAAGGGAGAGGGGCCAGTACTATCTTCTGAGTTAGAAACAAGACAAACACGGTAAGTTAGTGCAAAAATCCTTCAATTTCTTCAACTCAGAGACTCTCAGACACAGGAGGCCTGCACGCTTCTTTGAGGCCCTGACAGCTGTGGGGAGAGAACATCTGGGCTCTCCCACCAAAGGCTCTACAGACACACACTCCACTGCTCCACCAGAACTGCCGACCGGCCAGGAAGTGTCGAGCCCCAGACTCATGACCCCCCTCCGGCCAAAGGGAGAGCTCAGCTCCCCTGCCAACCTCATCCACACGCCCCGGCGGGTTGCTGGGTGAGGCCCTCAGCTGGGCGTGGACAGTGAGGATCTGAAGAATCTGGGCCATGCGCTCTTCTTCCTCCTCGCTGCGGTGGGGCATCTCGGTCAGCACCATCTTCAGAAATGGGAAGACTAAGGAAAAGGCTGGCGCGGACAGGGGCGCAGCATCTGTGAGCAACAAGTAGATACAACCCTGACCCTGCAGGCAGGGCAGAGCATCAGGCACCGCTGCCCCGCTTTCCATCCTCAGGGCCAGGGGGGAGGGCTGCCGGCCCTTCCTGACACCCCTGAAGCACATGGGACGACAGCAGGTAGCCCAGTTCTAAAGCCAACCCTGCTCCCACCCAAACACTGCCCAGCTCCAGGACGTGAGAGTTAAAGGGGACAAGTAGATTCCAGTGACAAAAAGAAAACCAGTGGGGGCTACGGTGACTTGCAGAACACCAGGACTGGACTCGGATATCCTCCACCTGGTGCGACGCCCCCATTTCTCAGATGAGGAAACAAACCAAGGCCAGGGAGCAGGGAGACTTGCCAATGGCCACAGCCTCAGGTAGCCCCAGGGGGTGAGGCAGCTCACTCACTCCCTGTACCAGCTCCCACCACCTCCCATCCTCGGTGCCGTCCTTACCTGGCTCACCCTTGCCCACCCTGCTGGTGATGGTGTGGCTATGCAGCAGGGCCACCGCCCTCTTCACGGCCACCGGCAGCTCTTCCTGGCACCACGACTTATCCAGGGCACACTCTGGCCTCAGCAGGCGCAGAGTCACGTGGCTCACCAAGGTGCCTGCACCCAAGAAGAGAGACCCGGCTGGGGATGAGCCACACAGACAGAAGAACCTGGCCCAGCACAGAGGTGCCACGTCCCTCTGACTTAACTCTGCTGTGCCAGAAAGTCCTTGACCTAAATTTTCATCTCCTCATCATGACTGCAATGAAGGGTCGGCAGGCAGGCGCTGTCCTGACACTACGATGCGAAAAGCGCACTAAGGGCAGGCAAGAGCCCCTCGAGGTTATCCAGGCAAGACAAGCTCCTGGGACCCCACCTTCCACACACCAAGCCCCGCCAGCCAGGTAACGGTCTGGCAGGCTCCATGTGCGCTGACTCAGAATGGCTTTCCAGGCTCATTATATTTGAAATTTATTTTTCAACTACACTGTACATTCAGTATTATTTCACGTTAGTTTCAGGTGTGCAGAACAGTAGTTATACCTTACAAAGTGTTCCCCTGACACTCCCAGTGCCCACCTGGCACCACACATAGTTATTACAGTGTTACCGACAGTATCGCCCATGCTGTTCCTTACGTCCCTGGGACTGTTCTGTTACTGCGCACCTGTACTTCTCAATCCCTCCACCTTTCTCACCCAGCCCCAACACCCCACCCCCCTGGCGACCATCAGTAGTCTGTTCTCTGTCAGACTCATTTTTCTAGAACTCCTTTTCACTCAGTACGGTTCCCACATTCTAGCCGCACCCAGGGGAACATTCCCTGAAGGCTAGGAAGGAAGTCTGCTCAACTCCCAGCCACCCTACCTGGTCTCTGATTCACCGGGGCCAACAGGAAGCTAAAAACCAGAGTGCTCCTGTCACTGCCACCTGGCCGCTCAGGAGCTCTGGGCTGCACTGACCAGCCACGCGGCACCAAACCACTCCCGCTGCCACTGAATCTCTGACTTCTTAGACTTAAACTGCTATAGAAAGGTCACACGGACCAGTGTCCACACCCCGGGCCTCGGAGGGAAGGCACGGCAGCATAAACGGGAGAGAGGAGAGGCCCCACTGCAGACACACTGCTGCAGGCTCCCAGGGCTGCATCCACGTGGAAACAAAGTCAGGAGCCTAAGTCACCACACAGCTCCCCACCATGTTCAGGGGCACCCCCGCCCACCTCCCAACCTGCCCAGGGCCATGCTCACAGCCAGTAAACAAGGACTGACCCAAAGCCTTGAGCCGAGGGGGCATGACACAGGCAGCCAACGACAGGAAAGGGTTCTTGATCCGGGGAGCAGCCAGGGGCGATTTCAGCAAGGGCAGGAAAGAGTCAACCAAAACAGGGATGTACTGGGTCAGGCCGGACGGGTTCTTGGCCAGGATGGTGTCCAGCAGTCCTAGCGCCACCTCCAGCTCACCGTCCAGCTACAAGCAAATCACCCCGGAGACAGGTCAGAGGGGCCCTGCTCCGGGATGGCGAGAAACAGGCCTGGGGCACCCAGCACACCCCCAAACGGAAGTGTGGTGTGTCAGCCACTCACCTCCTGCAGCCGCCTCCGGACCTGCGCCTCCTTGTCCAGCTGCGCCTGCAGCATCCCCTTCTGCTTGCTGGTCAGCTGCACCTCCTCTTTGATGCCTTTCTTCTTCTTTATCTCCTGAAGGCAACAAGCACAGCAGTTCCATCTCCAGGGGACAGACCTCACTCCCCACCACAGACGGCGAGCTCGGCGCCACAGTCAGCACCACGCCAGCTCCCAGTCTGTGACCCGGGCCCTGAAACCCAGCACATGGCCTCCTCCCCCACCTCCCATGAAGTCCAGAGCCCCCGGGTCCCACAGAAAAGAGACAGCAGTAAAGAAGCAATTTTTTACTGGATTCTCTACTGACAAACACAAGGAAGGCCTTTTTATGTTAGAGAAATGAAAAGTTTCTCAATGGGCTAAAAAGAGCATTCTGGTCCACATAGCTTCAGAATCAAAATTTTAGCCTCCCCTCCTGCCCCATCCCTCCCCCAGTATAATCTCAGGGCTAGAAAAGGCCAGGAGAGCACTCATTCACTCGGTGAGTACTGTCTGGGCAGCACCCGCACTGCGCCGCACACACTGTCCATGCAGGGACACCATGGGGAGTAAGACCACACCCTGCCCTCACAGGGCGCACATCGTAGTGGGTGAGGACAGCTGATGAACATGCAACCAACTACGTAAACAGGACGACTTCAGATCACGGGAAATGCTGCCAGAGGAAGAAGCATGATGCACAGTGAGCAAGAAGAAGGGCAGGGTCTACCCTGGACAGAGTGAGCAGGCTGGTCACCTCTCTGAGAAGCAGACATGTGAACATGCGGGCTGAGACGTGGAAGACAAGAACCCAGACTCATAAAGACCAAGGGAACAGCAAGGGCTCTGAGACAGGGAAGCACCGCGCATGTTCTGTTACAAGCTGAATACAGCCACCGACCCGTGGTTCCCGGGGCTGCCCCAGCCTGCGGGGGACCGGGCGGAGAGGCATGAATTCAAGCAACAGCACTTAGTGAAGGAAACGTGTGAGCTGCGACTGGCACCCAGCGGAGAGAAAAATATTTCCCTTGAGTCTGGAGAAAGCTACTAAGAAAGAGTAAGTAAAGGGGGAGCCGGGATGCCCCCAGCGGGGTGGGGGCAGCAGAGGAGGGTGCCATCGGCCGCAGAATGGCCCCAGGGAAGAGTGCACGCGCAGCAGGAAGGGCCCCCAGCTCGGGGCCGCCAGCTCGGCCAGCGCCCCTCGCGCAAGGCCTGGGCGCGCTCACCTCCTTCAGCTCCAGCTCGATGATCTGCTCCTTGAAGGAGTACGCCTTGTTCTCCCGCTTCATGTTGGCCTTCTTCGTGCTGTCCTGCTGGGCACTGAGACAGCAGAGCAGGTCATCAGCCAGCCTCAGAACTGCCACCCGCCCTGGCCGGGGGCTCAGTTGGCTGGAGCACTGTCCCGATACACCGAGGTTGCGGTTCAATTCCCAGTGAGGGCACATACAAGAATCAACCACTGAGTGCGTGGGTAAGTGGAACAACAAACCGATCTCTCTCTCTCTCTCAAAAATAAATACATAAATAAAACACACAAGTCCCATCAGCCTCCCGCCAGCCGTGAAATCCCAGGTAGTTTTTAAGTAGTATGCACCAGCAAAGAGCTGAATACTCAAAATGCTCTTGCTTAAGTGCATGCCTGGAACAGAGCAGGCATTTGCCCAACGAATGGAGAGTTCCCTTCATTCCTACAAAGGAGGCATCATTTCCATCTTATACACAAGAAAACTAAGGCTGAGGGAGGAATGGCAACGGAACCCACGAGTGGCACCTCACCCCTGGATGATGGATTTGTCGTACAGCTCCCCGGCAGGGGTCTGCATGATGGCAAACTCCTCCCGTGTCACCTGGAGCAGTGCGGGGTTCTGCACAGAGGCAGTGATGGTGCTGACGAGCTGCGGGAGGACCCGGTCTGGGGACAGGATGGAGAGGGAGCCCATGGCATTCATGGAAGACTGCCAGACAAACACAGGCACGGTCAGTGTGTGCCAAGGCTGACACTGGAAAGGGGTCCCACCCGCCGAAGTGCCCCTAGCAATCACTCTGCTTCTTCTCACACCTGCCTGTTCTTTCTGTGCGTTACCCACGGCAGTGGGGAGCTATAGCAGGTGCCTGCCTCCTCAGCGAGCATTTACTACTCGTCAGAGGTGGGCATGTAGCCCAGACCAAAAGGACCGGCCCAGGGATGAGCAGAGGACCCAAGTCAGGTCAACCAGGCCAGTGAGGCCCTAGGCCAACTGGAATGACTGGAAAATGAAGGCTCCACCCACTGGAGCCGATGGGGGACAAGCTGTAAGCCTGGAACTCCAGCAGCTGTCCTGCTACCAGAAAGGGCAGCTGGAGAATGCAGCCCACGTCATGGAGGGCAGGGAGATACAAGTGGAAGAGACACACAGAGTAAGAGGCACCAACAACAGTGTCCTGACAATGACATCCGAGTCCCTGCCCAGGCAGAGCCTGGGACTTAGCAGCTACATGAGGCAGTACGTTTCCCTTTGCGCTCAAACCAGTCTACATTTCCTGTCACTAGCAACCCAAGGGTCCAAACCCACATTTCGTCTCCACCTGTTGCTTCAAATTCCCCTGCAGGCACTCTGACCTGAGGCCAGAACCAGCTCCTGTGCCAATCACCTGGTTCAGGGGACTCTGTGTGGTGATCCTGGGCACGATCTGATCCAGGTGCTTGGTGATGAAGGCTTCCGGATCAATCTTCATCCTGGCCAGAAGTGCTGGCCAGAGTCCGGACTGCACCGCCACTGAAGAGCAGAGGCAATTTGAGGCCTTCTGCTGGGCCCACTCACACCTGCCCAACACAGCCCTGACCCCCCACGCCTGTGCCAGCCACGGACCTAAAGATGGGTGGTGGGAGATGATCAGCATCTCCTGGGCCAGCTGCTCCGTGTTGGCGACGTCGCCCTCCAGCCCTGGCACGCCGGAGATGACGCACAGGGCCTCCTGAAGGACCCGCGGCAGCACGCAGGCCTTGCCCGTCTCAGTCACCTCCCCAGCGTCCGTCACCAGAGCCTCTAAGGGCAGCACCTGTGTGAAGACCACACATGAGCCCCCCACCGCCCAGAGCCTGTGCAGGCCTGGCACACAGGGATACGGCTGCCTCCCACTCGTGTCGTTCTCAGGGGTCCATGCTTAAGTGGAGACTGATGCCCCACTCCCTACACTGGGGCCCGCCGGCTGTGAGCCATGCCTGGAAGGAGGAAGCACCGTGACTCTGCACCAGGTGATGGAAAAAGGCAACAGAAACTGGTCCAGGTGGCCTAGCCCGAGACCACAAACCTGTCTCAGGCCCACAGCCTCAGGGAGGCTCAGGGAGGGAGGGAAGCAGGGCACAAAGGGCACTGAAAGAGGACTCGGGTCTTTGGGGTCAACTCCCAGTTCTGCACCCAGCAGCCGAGACACTACGCCAATCATTTCAGCTCCTGGAACCCTGGACCACTCATATAAAACAAGCGCAGTAAGCCTATCTGCCTTTTATAGATGCTGTGAAAAATCAAAAGGGAAAATGGCAGAAAATGCCTTAAAAATTATCAAGTACTTTAAAAACATTAAGTGTCACTCAATTACTCAGGAATAAAAAGGTTGAGCTACACACTGAACAGCATGGAAAGAGTCTCTGGAAAGGAAAAGGAGTTGGAGCGGGCCCTTGAGCACCACGGGTTTGCAGCTGGACCCACACAGTTCGCTCGACCCACAGTTCAAACCGTGCTGGTCGGTTGTTCAAGGGGCAACTCCACACACGGAAGTCCACACAGGCACAGGGCCAACGGGAGTTATAGTCGGATTTTCAGCTCTGAGAGAGGTCGGTGCCCCTAACCTTGGCCCTGTTCAAGAGTCAACTGTATACGAACCCGGTATTACTGGAGCTTAAGGGCAGGGGGAAAGGTTCTGGAATCACAGAGCCTGAGTGAATGAGTGAGAAGGGCCCAGGAGCAGCCCATCTAAAACCCACGGCACGAGCAGGGCTGGAGAGGCGGGTCTGAGCCCCGCCTTGCAGCCCAGATGCCCTCACCTTGTGAGAACTGAGGACAGTCTTCAGCTCCTCCAGGAGTCCGTACGCCAGCTTAAAGCCCCCGAGAGAGGACAGCAGCTTCCGAACCGTCTGCTGGGCCTGCCTGCGCACGTGCCAGGTGCGGCTCAGGAGCACCGCCACCAGAGCCCGGTGGTACTGCCTGCAAGGACAGGGCGAGACCGTCCTGGTGGAAGGCCGGGTGCGGGGTTCTCCACAGCCAGCCCTCCCACCCCCGGCACCCCCATTTCTCAGGCTCCTGACAGGTTCGCCTCCTTTGGCCCAAGGGGAAAGGTAAGCGAGCTCACGTACTGGACTTTGCTGCCGGCGAGTCTGTGCGGGTGGTCAAGGAAGAGCCTCTCCGTCAGGTACAACATGGTACACAGGGCTGGAAGGGGAAAGAGACGGCAGAAGTGTTTTTAAAACAGAGAGCACAGCCCTGGCTGGTGTGGCTCCGTGGACTGAGCACTGGCCTGCAAACCAAAAGGCTGCTGGTTCAATTCCCAGTCAGGGCACATGCCTGGGTTGCAGGCCAGGTTCTCAGTAGAGGAGCGTGCGAGAGGCAACCACGCATTGATGTTTCTCTCCCTCTCTTTCTCCCTCCCTTCCCCTCTCTCCAAAAATAAATAAATAAAATCTTTTTCTTAAAACAATAAATAAATAAAAGTAAAATAAAAAATAAATAAAATATAATATAAAATAAAATAAAATAAAAAAGAACAGCCCTGGCCAGTGTGGCTCAGCTGGTTGGGTGTCATCCCACAAACCAAAAGGTCGTGGGTTCAGTTCCCGGTCAGGGCACACGTCCAGGCTGCAGGTCTGGCCCCTGGTCTGGGCACACAAAAGGCAGTCGATGTTCTCTCTCACTTCAACGTTTCTCTCCCTTTCTCCCTCCCATTCCCTTCATCCAAAAAAATAAGTATTTTTTAAAAATAGAGAAGAAACCCAGAAAGAACTGGAAAATGAACACCCGTGTGATTATCACTGGATGTGGAATGAAAAAGCTCATTAGCATTTCCTTCTTTCTGCCTACTATGAACACGTGTGTGGAATCAGGAAAAGTATACACTTTCTGTTAATTAATTAAAAACTACTGTTACTTCTGAAAATAATGAAGACATTCGTTATGCGCTGACAGGGAGTGATCTCCAAACCCAGACGGCACCCTGTGCACAGCAGACGAGCCACCACTTGGTAACCAAGGCAGAGAACTCGCACGTGGGAGGTGTCTGCTCGCACAAACAGTGCCGAGGGCGCACAGAGGTGAGTAAAACGGTTCTCTCTATGGACGGGAAGCTGGGTGACCAGAAATAAAGGCAGGGGTGTAATTTTCAGTGTGGACCCTCTTGGATCTTTTGTTTGTGTATGTGAATGTATCTCCTATACAAAACTACTCCTTTTGAATCAAGGAGTGACTGACAGTTGCAACTCAATAATAGGATGTTGTGATTTACGGGTCAAAAGAGTTTTCAAATCACCGATCAGGGGCAAACATCCCTAAGGCAGCCCAGAATTTCAAGCACGCATTGAAAGACCACTGCTCCCTCCCCTCGACAGAAGCCAGCAGTGTCTGCGCCTCCTGAGGAGTGGCGCTCACCACGCTCCGCCAGGCTTCGCAGTGTCGATACAGAAAACCTCCGAGACAGCACCAACTACCCAATCAGGTATAGTTACACCTAATACCACAGCTCCACAGTGATCGGTGCTCTGTCTCCATGAAACTCCCACTCCCCCCACCCTCTCCGTTTCCCCAACCTTCCCGTGACAGCAAGCTCTCGTCCAGATCACTCTGGTTCAGGGCTTTGCAAAGCCGACTGGTCAAAACAGCAGGCAGTCAGGGAACAGTCTGCTCTGAAGACCCCCCAGTGATACTAGGTCCCCAACTGAGTTCAAATGAGGGGGCAGTAACTCACCATCCTCTGAGGCCAGGAGGAGGAACTTCTCAGACGTGAACACCTGCTTCTTCTCGTCCACAATCAGCTGCCAGAAACTGCTCAGCTTGGCCTCTGCAAGAAAGAAAAGGCTCTCCCATGACACAACTCACCACGCCCACCAGGGCTGGTCCCCTCCATCCTGAAGCTGCTGCTGCTAGCTCTGCTGACAGAACCCCCAGGGCAAGGACAGGTCACTGCTAGGCTCTAAGTCCTCCCCAGCCTGAGAACTGACCGGTCCTTCTGGTATCACCACTCAAATGAAAACCTTCAGTGGCTCCCTGCTGCCCATCTAGAATTCCCACCCAGCCCAGCACCGGGCCAAAAGACTTGAGGTTCACACATGGCACTTTCCCTGCCCTTCCGCCACTGGGGCTGGTCTGACCCCATACTGCGCTGCCCCCTCCTGGCTGGCCAAATCCTTCCCAGCCTCCAGGGCCTGGCTCAAATGCTCCCTCCTTTATGAAGCCTTGATACCCAGCCCCTAAACTAAAAGCAATCCCTCCTTCAAAACTGCAGTAATGCCACATTTTGCCTTAAATGGCAGGTACACTTTTGCATCTCCTCTTTCCCACGAGAGTAAAGCCATCTGAAACTTGAAGAAGCAAGGTCATGCCCCCCAGACAGCCCAGGCCCTTGGCATTTACACAGACGGCCCACGATACTATGTGAAAAGGGCTAACTCGGCTTCTAACCACAGGAATAAGCTCAGGTCTGTCCCCGTGCAGAGTAGAAGGTGGACTAAAGAAAGCACAGAACACCACGCAGCCACAAAAAAGAACGAGGCGGCACTTTCTGTGGTGCTCCTTTGGAGTCTTCAAGTTATGATCAGGACAGAACACGCCGCCGTGTAGAGTACATGCCCGGCGTGTCTCACTGCCGGCATACTGTCTGTGGGGACGAAACTGGTGCCACTGTCCCGGGGTCAGGGGGGACTTAGAGGCTGGAAGATGGAGAGGCTGGCTAAAGGGAAGCTTCTCATGTGACACCCCATAATGTATAACCGATGTTTAAAAAGTTCCACTACCAAACCCAGGTCAGCCTGGACACTATCTGCAAGTCCCCGTCCCAGAGCGCTGGAACAACAGGGTGAAGGACAGTGACAGAGGCCCTGGCTGCACTCCCATCACCCAGTGTGGCTCTTAGGCTCATCCCAGCAGATGACAAGCTGCCCTGTGGGCGACCCAGTTTATGAGTGGCCAAGCTGATCCCGTGAAATCCCAAACATCAAGACACTCCTCCCGGGGGCTCCGGAAGAGGCCCTCGTCTGTGGTCTTCCTGGACGTCTCTTGACTCTTACCAGCCTGGGCGTCAGCCACGGAGAGCTTCGAGAGCAGCAAGGCTGCAGCGACCCCTTCGGTGACTGTGGGAACCTGAGTGCTTTGGGAGGCCGCCTTCTCCACTGTCTGGGTGAGCAAGGGCAGCAGGTCCAGGGCCTGCAGCAGCGTGTCACCTGTGGAGACAGTGCCAGCCCCATACAGAACACCCTGCTCCTCGGGAGCGGGAGGTACCTGAGAAGGGAGCTATCCGCCCAGGCCTGGGCTGGCTGACTAAACCCTTCAGTCACCTCGTGAAGTACCATGAAGATCTGGAATCAGAATCTGGGGCTTAAATCAAACTCTACAGCCATCAAGTAGGAGCGAGAAGGACCCTTCCTAACCCAACAGCACGGCTATTGCCTTGATGGATAAGGAAACAGACCAAGAGGTTGAGCTGCCCCAGGCCACACGGCTAGTTTGAGGGAGAGCCGGGCTGGACCTCGCGCCTACCTGTTTGTTTCTGGGCTCTCCCCCGAGACCAGACGGCCTCTGGACCCAAATCCCAAGACCAAAACCAATCTGTTGACCTATGAGCTCAACGCACTTAAAAGAAAAAGCAGCAACCTGTTAAAACTACAGCTAAACCCACGTTCATTACTGAACTGGTACATCTGAACAGTTCATAATGAAACGAGTACTTCATCCAGATGATGTCACGGATTTGAATTCAAGAAATGTTTGTTTTAAAGGCTAACATTATGTTTATTTTATTATTTTATTTTTTTAAGATTTTATTTTTATTTATTTATTTTTAGAGAGGCAAGGGAGGGAGAAAGAGAGAGAGAAACATCAAATGTGTGGTTGCTGGGGGCCGTGGCTTGCAACCCAGGCATGTGCCCTGACTGGGAATCGAACCTGTGATGCTTTGGTTTGCAGCCCGCACTCAATCCACTGAGCTACGCCAGCCAGGGCACATTATGTTTATTTTAAAAGCATGGAGCAAAACTAGCTCAAGCTGAACAGACTAGGTTCAACTAAGTCCCTGCGGCCTAGAGCCCAGTCTGAAATCAGGGGTGATCGGTGCAGCAACCCGGCAAACTGACACATGGGGACGGGCAGAGGGTATCCGCTCTCCAGAGGTGGCTCTGCAGTCTTCCCATTTCTTTAGACACTGCGCATCCTCAGTTTAAACTTTAAAACAAAGGAATACAGGCCTGTCGCAGAGGAAGAAATCAGTATCAGAGACTTTTACCTTGCGATCAAGCTACAGAGATTTGACAGTCTCCCCTAGCTGTTTGGGAAGGGGGCAGAGGGGGGAATGACAGGGCTGTCAGCAGGAACGCAAGGGCAGAGGTTGTTTTTAATCGATCCACAGTGTAGTTTATATGAACCGGACCTTCTAAATCAGTCCTATCACAATCACTGCTCCGCGATTCCATATACCGTCGTGGCAGGTTCCGGTTCTGGGTCCTCCCAGAAAAAAACTTGTCCTTTCCAGGTCTAATACCAGGGAGAAGCCGGGGCCTGCTATGCAGATTAGGCGTGTTCTGGGACATAAGAATGACTAAGCCCACGCCCCCGGAGGCTCAGGAAGAAACAGTGCAAACAAGCTGGACAGAAAGGGAAGACCTGACACGGTGAGATGCCCTGGAAACGGGGCCGCCCCCGCGGGGGCCTCTCACCTCGGAAGCAGGCCAGCATGCACTGCAGGTAGGCGTGCCTCACCGCGGAGGTGGAGGTTTTAAGGCTGAAGGCTTTCTTGAACCACTCGGTGAGCTTCTTGGGTACTTCCGTGGTGAACCGATTACACCAGAGAGCCAGGACAGAGACGGCGTGCACCAAGGTGCCTTCGTGAACTAGGGCGAGAAGCACAAGCCCAGTCAGTCCGACACCTGGGACCCGCGTCTGACCACAGGCAGCAGCATGGAGAGTCAGCAGGAGCACAAGGGGGCGGCAGCAATGACGCTTCGGGCAGGCGCGCCCTCAGGAGGGGTTCACACAGGCCCAGACTGTGAATACCGGGGCAAGGATGAGTCCAGACTGACCCCCGCCATGCTGCACAGAATTACCTTCTTGCTGGAGGAATGGGATGAACAGCTCGGCCACGGTCCCATTCAGGACTTGACTGGAAGGCCCAGACACCACGTGATGACTGACACTCCCGATCCCTAGAAGGCAGGAGAGCCCCGCTCAAGTCCCCTTCAGCGCAAAGCCACTGACACATGAGTCTTCGTGCCGCTGCCCTCCTCCCCAGCAGCCATGCCTCTCCTCTGGCTGCCGCTGACCCTCCTCCTGCCCCCTCTGACGTCCCGCCCTTCCCAGATGCCAGGCCTCCCACTAGACTTCAGCAGGGCCCGCTCGCCTGGCGGGCAGCAGGGTCCTGGGAGCCAGGCTGGGGCGTCCCAGAATGTCAGAGGGGTCAAGTTCCAAAGGAGGACTCGCCTCACCTAACAGTCACGTTACACCTCATCTACTAGCACACTTGCCAGGGCCTGTGGGAAACTCTGTACCTGAGAGGACGCCGATCTTCTGGGCCACGACGGTGAGTTTTCCCTCCGAGCCTGAGAGGAGAGATGGCAGACACTCAAGGTCACACCTGCCACGTTTCCCAAGGGTATCATGCGTGACATGAAGATACAGTTTCTGTATCCAGAAGTAGCCTTTCTAATGTGAAGCTGGGTTCAAAAAAATACTGGTTTGGCCAAAAAGTTCATTTAGTTTATTCCGTAAAATAAAAGACATTTTTCATTTTCATCAATAACTTCATTGATATTTTAGGTATGTTGGCTATCTCCTGCTATTGGCTCCTAGTGGGCAGAGTCCAAGGCTGCTGCTAAACATCTTCCCGTGCATAAGACAGCCCCACAGCAAAGAGTTATTTGGCCAAAGTGTCAGTAGTACCAGGAAACCTTGCAAACCACTTCTGACGTGTTCGATCCGTCACAGCACCTTCTCCAGACGCCGCACAAACCTTTCTACATTTCAGCTGTATTTTTATCTTTCTTGAAATAATACAGCATAATATGCCAAAAATGTGTATTCTGTTCCATCTTCAATATTAAAATGGCTGCACAAAAATTCACCAATTTGTATGTTTCCTTAAATGCACACTGATGGCAGCCGTCACAGTCCAACCCAACAAAACTGTCCCTAGTGCAGCTAAAGAGGACCACGCGCCAGGAGGGTCATCATACGGGCAAAGCTAAACAGACTTTTTGGCCAACCCAGTATTTACCAGCCTTTTTCTTCCTGACTGAAAAATGAAGTATGAGCTTACAGAGTATCTGAGGAACAGAAAAAGTAACAAGAAAAACACCTAAAAATCACCCATGTTCCCAAAGACATTATCGACGTTTTGGCATATTCCCCTCCAGTTTTTTCCCACAGTCATGCACACACTTACAAAGTCCAACCGAGACCGCCCGACCGCACCGCCCTGCACGGGCCTGTGCCACCACCACGCACACTCGCCCTCCGCCTGGCGCCTGCTCCGGGCCACCCGGCCGTGCAGCGCGCAGACTCGGAGCCCTAGGTCCCCGGCGGGTCCCAGTGAAGGGGGAATGTCGGGCCCCACCCCTCGGCCAGCCCTGGCCACACAGGCCGGCTCACCTCCGAGGATGGCGAACAGGTGCCTGGTCAGGGCTTCCGTCGCCGCGGAGTCACTGCACTGGCGGGCCAGGTTCCGCAGCGCCAGCACGGCCTCGTCCATCAGGCGCGGGCTGTTGGACTTCAGCTGACCTGCACAGACCGACAGACGGACGGACGGCCACTGCTCAGGAGCTGCCGGGGGCTGAGCGGCCAGGCTCCCAGCGCTTCAGCCCTAGCTCTGGTGCTCACTCTGACGGGCCTCAGGGCAGAGACTGTGCGAATGTCATCGAGGTTACAGCCTCGTTTCAACCTGAGCTGTTCCCTTCCCCCTTTTCTATAATAACTGGGACAAGTGCAACCAAAACCCATGGTGCCATTCTTGGGTCCGCTGAGGGGTCGGGATACTTACTCGCCAGTCCTTTCACGATGTCCAGGGCATACTGGCTGAGGTCGAGAGTCACTGACGCCAGCAGACTAGAGATAGCTGAGGGGACAAAGTACTGACCATGTCAGCTCAGATGCAACACTCACTTTGCCCTGCTCCCGACAAATGCCATGAGGCCTGCTGTCCAGCCATATAGAACTGTGACCACTCTTCACCTCCAAATGGCCACATGGGTGGTCACACCGTTGTCCCTAAGCTCTGCTATAAAGCTGTATACTGCCCCATCCCAATCAGCAAAACCACCTACACTCTTTAGCAAGATAGAAAAGGGCAGCCCTGGCTGGTGTGGCTCAGTGGATTGAACACTAGCCTTTAGACCAAAAAGTCACCGGTTCAGTACCCAGTCAGGGCACATCCCTGGGTTGCGGGCCAGGTCCCCAGTTGGGGGCATGTGAGAAGCAACCAACTGATGTCTCTCTCACACATCAGTGTTTCTCTCCCTCTCTTTCTCCCTCCCTCCCTGTCTCTCTAAAATAAATAAATAAAATCTTAAATAGAAAAAAAAGGACAGAGACTGAACCCTCACATCCCATGGTTTCAAGTGCCAACTCCACACCAAGTTCAAACTGTCTAGAGCAGAGGTTCTTAACTTGAATGGTCTCGAGAAGGTTCCTGGACCCCTGAAATTGCATGCCGCATTCTAAGCTGATGTACTTTTGTACGTTCTTCTAGCAAGAGGGCCGATAACTTCCAACACGTTCTGAAAGGGTCCCTGGTCTCTCCCCAAAAGGCCCAATGAGGTAAACAGTAAACAGTGAACACACCCCTCACCCCCACCCCCAACGCTTCCCGCTGCCAAGTGTCAGGGACGCTGCTCCTCAGCTGTCCCTGCCGCTGCCCAGTCTGGCGGCAACCTACTTTCAATAACGTTCTCCGGACTCCGCAGTAAGGACTTCTGGATGGTGGGCAGTATCAGGTCCTTGAACTCCGAATGGGACATGTACCGGAGCAGAGGGGCGCAGGTGTCCTACGAAGAGGGAGGAGTCAGGCACCCATCCTCACGGGCACAGACTGAGGATGAAGGGCAGCTCCGGGTCGCAGCACTGCGAGGGCGCGAGCCCACTTCTCACTCACCAGCAGGTACTTCGGAGGCTTCACTTTGCTCACCAGCACGTTCTTCACGTAGAAGTCCAGCAGGGCGCTCTGGAGAGCACGAAGGCCTGGTCAGACCCGGCATTCTGAAGTGTCTCCTCCCTGGCCTAAGAGACCCATCTAGTGGGGATGTCTCCCAACACACACAAATCAGTGCCCCAAATCTTAGTGTCAAACACAGAGGTGCCATTCCCCATTTAGAAACCTTTCACAGCTTTCCACCATTCCTGGGATCAAGTCCAAAGTCCATGGCATAGCTCACACGGCCTGCCTGGCACCCCGCCGGCAGCATCTCACACGCCTCTCCACCCCAAATGAGACTCTCCAACCCCACTGGCCTCCTCCCACAGGCTGCTGTCTCTGCCCAAAATGCTACTTCTCGCCTCTTGATCTTGCTAAAGCCTACCTGCCCTTTAAGTGTCTCCATTAGAGATGTGTTCCCAGACCTACAATCTAAGTAAGGTCCCCGGATGCAGAGTATCATGGGCTCTTGCATTTTCCCTCTGTATGCTCATCTCAGATAGAATTAGGACGAGATTCACAGCTCCCGTGCTCACTACTGCACCCCCAACACCTGGCACAGTGCTTGGCACATGGCGGCTGCTCAACTGTGGGAGAATAAATGACCACAGGCAAAATGAACAGGCAAACTATCATCTCAGACTATGCCAGGGCTGGAGCGAAAACTTTCCAGCTTCTCCAAGTCCATACATCACGACGAAAGGCTGGGGTCCTGAGTGAGGAAACTAACACGCTCCAGACCAGGCCAGCAGCTGGGACCGCCACGACAAACCAGGTCCCCCCGCCCTCCAGCGAGCCCACGCGCCTTGTGCTGGTTGACCACGTCCGTCTCCTTGTGGCTCGAGCAGAACTGCACCAGCAGCCCCAGCATGCCTGCGTAGCTCTGGTTGGGTTCCAGGCTGAGAATGGCCGACAAGTACTGCTCCACCAGGCCAGGGTTCTGCAGAGGAAGAGCGCAAAGCAGATGTGCCACGCAGCACCGGGGGTGGCGCAGAGTAAGCAATGCCCACCACCCCCTGCTGCTGCCTGTCACCTCTTTCCACAGTTTGGTGAGCTTCTTCACAGCACCGGCCACGGCGTGCTTGTGGGAGCCGCCCAGCACCTCGAGCAGGAGCAAGCACTGCACCTCCACCTGCCGGGACCAGGAGGCTGAGGTCAGGATGTGAAATGGGAATGGGGTTCTCGTGGCCCTCACAGCCTGGCCAAGGCCTCCGTTGCACCAGCCACATCCTGGGTTCATGTCCGCTAGGCCTCTCCCACTCGATTCCTGTCACACCCTCTTCCCTCCACCCCATGGAATTACATCTGGTCACTCAAGTGCTTCATTCATAAATATCTGTTGAGCACCTACTCTGAGCCAGACAATGAAAACACAGGGAGAACAAGACAGACGCGGTCCCTGTTTTCGTGAACCTTACAGTCAAGAGGAACACAAGGGTATTAAACGAGTAAACACAAAGACGAATATATAATCCCAGACAGGTCTGGTGCCTTTAGAAGACGAACAAGCATCCTCCTCCATGTATTCGTTCACCTGCCTTAACTTTTACTGGGTCAGCGCCACAAACACCTACTGGACAGCGACTGAATGGCAGGCGCTCTGCTAGGCACCGAGAGACAGAAGGGGAAGACCGGCCAGTGAGATGACCCTGGCCCGTGTGCGGCTCACTGCAGCCCCACACGGAGCACACAGTGCGACTCGACCAAAACAGCTCAAAGAGACCCTATGTGCCCCAAGTGCCAAGGTCAGCGGTGAGCAGTGCGACCTGCTGCTGCCTGAGGAAAAGGGCGTCCTTAAGAAGTGTGCTGAATTCCAGTGCGTGTGTCCAAAACGGCACCTGCACAAAGTTATTCACGGCAATGCTTTTTATAACAATGAAAGACTGAGAACAACGTAAGAGCCTACTGCGAGGGGACGAGCTACACACACGTGCTGCAGTACGCCCACTCGAAGGACTGGCCGGCAGTCACACAGAACACAAACTCTTTACACTCTACCCTGAAACAAATTTCCAGATTGGCTGAAGAAGAGAAACAAGAGGAAAGGAAAAAACACACTATCGTCGGGACAAGAATATCTGTCTGGTCACGGCTACAGAGGATGGATCCGCACACGCAAGAACTTGTAAAGGCGGCGTCCTGGGTGGCAGGGGCAGGAGCTGGCAATGAAACCGGCATATCCTTCTATGCCTGCTGAACTCTGAACCATTTATTTCTTTAATCAAAAAGAATTTAAACTTAATTTTTAATTAAAATAATAAGCTTGCTGATATTGCATTCGAAACTATATTGCTGTTCCCTCTTTCTGGAATGTTCTAACCTCGACCTGGGCTTGGCTGGCTCTCCCGCAGCCTTCAGGTCTCTGCCCAAATGACACCTCCTCAGAGCAGCTTTCTTCCCACGTCACCTCTGCCACGTTCTCTCCTTCTGCCCACCTTCCCGCCACAGGACTTCGCGCGTCCTCACTCATCGGTGGGCCTGTGTGTTGTCTGCCTTCTCCACAAAGGTGCAAGTGGCACGACAGCAAGGTCCTCTGTCACTCCCTACTGCAGCCCAGGTGCCCGGCACTTAGGAGGCCCCAACCTGAGCGACTGAGTCAACTATAATTTGTCAACATCAGCAGTGAGCAAAGGATTCAAGACACAGAAAACACAGCCATGGTCCAAGCTCTTAACACTTTTGTTCCCATAAACTCAACATTCCGGGGTTCGCTCCTCCCACCGACTAACCCACAGGCATACTTACCCCAGATACTGGTTATGAGAATTCATGGAGATAAGCCTAGCAGGGAGCCCATGATGAACCATCTTACAAGGAGGCCTCTTGTTATCAGTGAAAACCCACACTGTGAATGGAGTCCAACTCCAGCACGTCCACTGCCTGGGAGGTTTCAGTGTCCACACTCTTCGGTCATTGCTGACAGCCATTCCATGGTCACCCGCAGACCTGCGCTGGGTGAGCTCCCGGGGACAAGGCCGACAGTACGTCTGACCTGCTGGCTGCTCTTGGTTTTCTAAGGCCACTTCTCACTTACCTGCACAGCCCTCTCTAAGTTCTACAGCCCTGTCCGCCTGGTCTGGGCCCATCTTCATGGCGGCTCTTTGAGGTGGATGGGGTCGGTGGTATTTTTTCCCATTTTGCAGGTGAGGAAATAGGCTCAGAAGTTAAGTACTTCACCTAAGCTCATGCCAAGACACAGACTCACATCAAGGTCCTCAGAGTCCTTTTCATTAAACTGCAAGACCACTCCTCTTGCCTTCCACTAAGCCTATCTAGACATTCAAAAGAACTGCCCAACCTGGCCTGTTGGGCCATCTCTGGTGAGTGGAAGGCAAGGCAGGGAATATGAAAGGAGCAGAGAATTTAAGGACCAAAACACCTGGCAAGAACTCCATTCCATTAGCCGGATCAACACTGAAACCCAAACAGGGTTTGGAACAACGAGCAAAAAATCCCCAAATGATTTACATCAGTGTTTTCACCAGTCTATCTGTGCTCTGGCTGCCTACCCCTGTCCGGCCTGCCACGTCTTCCCCACAGGCTAGAAAGGCAGGGACCACGTTTCTCTCACTTGTTGCCATATTCCCAGGGCCTAGCGCCACGCCTGACACAGAGCAGCTCAAAGACAGCTGATAAACTGACGAATGTATTATGTTGCTCTCACGCCCATCCACTGAAGTCACACCCCTCAGGACAATCCAAAGTGCCTGGCCACCATCACCAAGAAGAGCACCTGGCAGAGAGAACGTGCTCGAACACGCCCCAACCGTGTGCAGAGCTAGCCGCCACGACCCCGAAGACCCGAGGGACCTACCAGCTTGTTCCAGGTGTCCCCGTGCCGCTTGGCCCTCGAGGGAAAGACAATGCGCACCAGCAGGCAGGTCCAGGACAGGGCCAGCAGGGCGGCCGAGCCGCTGCTCTTACTGCAGGGGGCAGAGGGGGAGAGGGCAGGGCAGGCCAGGCCGGTGGTGAGTGCAGAGCAGCAGCCTCCACCTTAAGGACAAATGGTCACCGCAAGGCCCTGCTCGGTGTGTAGGACCCACCCTTGACCTACAACTAAGAACCTGGAACCAGCTCCCAGAAATCATCTGTGACAATTCGGGACAAAGAGTGCGGGTCTCATCAGCCAAACTACCATCTCTGTTGCACTCACTGCTATGAAACATAACCAAGAAGATGGTTTCTCCCATTCGGTGCCTGGTGGGCATCTGGTTTCCCCTCCCTCCATTCCAGAGGCAGACTGCCGGCACCATTCACAGTCACCAAGGGAAAAGGGGCAGGTGTGCTCACACCTGCTCGGTGCAGCTCACCTGCTTCAGACTCCCCCGAGTAGGACCCCACCAACCCCTGCGGGCCGCCCCCTTTCAAACTGACCTGGGGACGCCTGCTTTGGAGCCAATGCCCGAAGACTGTAGGGAGTGCAGAAGGTTCTTCGCAGTGGCTTCCGGCTGGGCCTCAGCCAGCTGCTGGATGGCGGCCTGGAGGGCCCTGCGGGACGCCGCATCTCTAGGGGGAGGAACGAAGGAGACACGTGAACGCCGGGGCGTGGGCCGGGGCAAGGCGGCTTGGGCCAAGCGCTGATCTTTTCCTGATGTTCTCAGAAAAATCAGGTTGCACTGTATTCCAGAGGATCACAGGCGATGGGACTGGGAAAGAGCTAGATAAATCTACCTCCTCCAGAAATTCTGGAAGCAGCTAATCAAGGGCAAATGAGCCCTGGCTGGTGTGGCTCAGTGGATTGAGCGCCGGCCTGTGAACCAAAAGGACGCCGTTTCAGTTCCTGATCAGGGCACATGCCTGGGTTGCAAGACAGGTCTCCAGCTGGGGGTGTGAAAGAGGAAGCCAACTGATGTTTCCCTCTCTTTCACCCTCCCTTTCCCTCTATCTCAAATAAATAAAATCTTTAAAGAATATATAATAATGAGGGCAAATGAGCCATTAAGGCTGTAAGGGCGACACCTACATTTAAGGAACACTTATGGGCCTCAAACTAGGCCCAGTGCCATGCACGCATGACTGACGCCCTCCAGCGTGGCAGGCCTTGTCCCGGGCACCTGGTGCTCGCTAACCTCGCCCTATGCGGTGAGTGACGGCACCATTCTGTCTCCAGGGGAGGAAACTGAGGCACGGAGAGGCTAAGTGACTTGCCTGGGATCCAGCAGCTAGGAAGTGACACAGCCCAGACTGGGCCCAGGCAGTCACACTCTGAGCCCTGGGATCTGTCCGCTACCCTCTACCACCACCTGCCGGCACAGAGTGCTCCGGACTCTGGGCCCCCGTCTGGGACTCACCTGTACCGATGCAGAGTCAGGCAGAATAGCTTGCAGAGTCCTTTCACCGCCCCCTCTGGCAGGTCTGAAACCAAAGATCACACGGACACTAGTCAGTGAAAACCGCTTCGCGGGCAGCTGCTTGGGCCAGGCATCGTGTCCGTGCAACCTCCGCCCACTGGACACGCCCCATTCACTCCAAAGAGAACTCCCAAGAGGAAAGAGCAATGACAAAACAGGCCCTTAGGGAAATGCCAGGTACAGAAAAGCTCTCAGGTGGACATTTGTTAAATGAATGAAACTGAGGCAATATAAACAGCCTCAAAACTGAACAGGCTGGATTTCCGGCCAAGATGAGGTGTAGGTAGACACACTGTGCCTCCTCGCACAACCAAGATAGGGACAACAATTTAGAAACAGAATAACAACCAGAAATGACAGAAAACTGAACTGTATGGAAGTCAAACAACCGAGGAGTTAAAATAGACACGTTCATCCAGACCAGTAGGAGGGGTGGAGTTGGGCAGCTGGGCGGAGAGGGGTCGGGGCACAAACAGCAGTGGGGGCGAGTAAGGCATCCCCTGCGCACAAGACCGCAGCAGGTGGACCCTATGTGGCAACCGGCAGACCCAGCAAGGCAGCTATTGTGAAGCAAGGCACTGCACTAACGTAGGCTCCCAGCACCGGGATATAGAGCCTCAGGGCACTTAATAAAAACACCTGTGGGGGTTGAGGCACAGGGAGAGACTCCCAGCCTCACAGGAGAGTGCACTGGAGAGACCCACAGGGTCCTAGAGCATGCACAAGCCCACCCACCAGGAAATCAGCACCAAAAGGGCCCAGTTTGCTTATGGGAAGCGACGAAAGGGACTGAAATCCGAGAGAGAGTGGAGCAAGCGCCATTGTTCCCTCTCGGACCCTGACCCCATATACAACGTCATAACCCAGCAACTGGTTTGCCTGCCCCGTGAACACCTAAGGCTCTGCCCCTCATTCGTGACAGGCCCAACGAGATGAAAAAAATGGCCCAAATGGAAGAACAGATCAAAGCTCCACAGCAAATACAACTGGTGACCAAGAGATAGCCAACCTATCAGATGCACAGTTCAAAGCACTGGTGATCAGGATGCTCACAGAATTGGTTGAATTTGGTCACAAATTAGATGAAAATATGAAGGCTACGCTAAATGAAATGAAGGAAAATGCACAGGGAACCAATAGTGATGGAAAGAAAACTGGAACTCAAATCAATGGATTGGACAAGAAGGAAGAAAGAAACAACCAAACAGAAAAGAATGAAGAAATAAGAATTCAAAAAAATGAGGAGAGGCTTAGAAACCTCCAGCACATCTTTAAACGTTCCAACATCCAAATTATAGAGGTACCAGAAGGGGAAGAGGGAGAGCAACAAGTGGAAAAGTTACTTGAACAAATAATAAAGGAGAACTTCCCCCCATATGGCAAAGGAAATAGACTCTCAGGAAGTCCAGGAAGCTCAGAGAGTCCCAAAGAAGGTGGACCCAAAGAGGAACACACCAAGGCACATCATAATTACATTATCCAAGATTAAAATGAAGGAGAGAATTCTCTAGAAGCAGCAAGAGATAAGGGGACAGTCATCTACAAAGGAGATCCCATCAGACTGTCAGCTGATTTCTCAAAAGAGACTTTGCAGGCAAGAAGGGGCTGGAAAGAAGTATTCCAAGTCATGAAAGGCAAGGACCTACATCCAAGATTGCTCTATCCAGCAAAGCTTTCATTTACAATGGAAGGGCAGATAAAGTGCTTCCCAGATAAGGTCAAGTTAAAGGAGTTCATCATCACCAGGCCCTTATTATATGAAATGTTAAAGGGACTTATCTAAGAAAAAGAAGATAAAAAACATGTATTGTAAAATGACAGCAAACTCACAATTACTAACAACCACACCTAAAACAAAAACAAACTAAGCCAATAACTAGAACAGGAACAGAACCACAGAAATGGAGATCACATGGAGAGTTAGCAACAAGGGAGTGGGAGGAGGAGAGAGGGGGGAAAAGGTAAGGAGAATAAGTAGCATAGATGGTAGGTAGAAAATAGACAGGAGGAGGGCAAGAATAGTATGGGAAATGTAGAAGCTGAAGAACTTACGACACATGGACACGAACTAAAGGGGGGAATGTGGGTGGGAGAGGGTGTGCAGGGTGGAGGGGAATGAAGGAGGGGGAATGGGACAACTGTAACAGCATAATCAAAAAATATATTTAAAAAGAGAATTGAACAGGCTATCGAGTGCAGGTGCTAGCACGCTGGGGCCCTCCTGCTTCTCCATCTGGATGCTGGTTGCACAGGTGTGTTTAGTTTGCGATCATTCCGTGAGCTGTTCCTTATGCTACTTGCACTTTCTTTTTCACGTACATTCTAATCAACAGTTTTAAAACCTAGGACAAAAATTAAAGTCATAGGAGGGATCGGAATGGGGAAAAACATCTGTACCTGGAGTGTTTTAAAAATGCAGACGTTTGGCCTAAGAGGTTAGCAGGCCATGGAAAAACGGAGAGGAGGAGACATATGTGCTGGGTGGCGTTGACACAAGCCAAGTGAAGGGGTGGAAATGCGTGATGCCTGTTCTGGAGGCAGGAGAAGGGACCGTAACTCCCAGCACTTCCCCAGTGCGCACAAGGGGCCAGGCCCTGCCCTAAACACTCCCCACACGGCAACCCACTGAATCCCCATGAGATGGGTCCCGGGCCTGAGCCCACTGTAAGACAAAGAAACCAAGACACAGGGAACCAAGTAGGCCAGCCAAGAGAAAGAGCAACTCTGGCTGAACAACAGTGCTGAGTAACGGAAGCCCCCTTGGGATGGGCTCTGCAGGCCAGGCGGAAGCATGCAGACGAAAAGGAGAGGGGTCTGAGCAGAGGGCGGTGAAAACTGCAGCATGAGACCAGCATGGAGGCACCAAGAGCAGCAGGCCCAGGGGAGGGCTGGCACAGCGCCTCACCTTCAGGGACTTGGCCAATGAAGAGGAAATGAAGGAGGGGCAGGGCCAGTTCCCCCAGGCCCAAATACTGTATTGGTCCATCAGATTTGGGGCCATTTCAGTAACCAAGGTAACAAGTGACTAGGATCAGAGCCAGGTTGTAGCTAAGACAATAGTAACAGTGACAGCTAACACACACCAGGAGCTTCCCATAGCTGGCCGGGCACCACGTCAAGCTCCATCCATACATGTTCTTCGCACTCACGCCTCACCCCAACCCTGTAAGGGAGGCACTACCGCTATCACCACGCTCAAAGCAAGGAGTCAGGCTCAGACAGCTTCAGTAGCTGGAACCAGGTCACACAGCCTCTAAGTGGCTGAGCCGTGGCTAGAACACGAGGCCGTCTGAGGCCGGAGCCTGCCCCTCATCGCCGACTGCTGCACCAGAGGCCTGTGACTGGGAAGATCAGGCACAGGACCCACTGCATCCCTAAGTCTCAGGGTTCAAGTACACGATGGCAGGATTGAGGGGAGCATCAGAGAGGCCTCAGGGCCAGGCCGGGCTGAGCCACGCTGACCAACTGCACCTAGGGTTAGACGGCTCTGAGAAAGTCCCCCACTCCTCAGCTCGCCTTTAGTTAACTCACTCGGAACTGGCTTCCCTACCAAAAGGAGAAGCCAGAATAATGGTCACTACGCGATGGCTCCTGCTGCGACTCAGAAGATTAGAAAATTCAGAACTAACGATTTCGTGGAGGGGTAGCTAACTTCCCACAATCAGCTTGTATATCAAAAACTAGAAACATTTTAGAAATATCCACCCTGAACTGTAGCACTTCAGGGTGATTGAAGAGTAAAATCTCCCTGAAAGATCTACACACACACACACACACACACACACACACACACACACACACCCATAGCCCTTACTCCATAAGAAGGGAAAAACTGCAGTGCCCAGCAGTCCCTTAGCAGGGCCAGTCGGCCACTATGGTTCAGACGGTGCGTGCAGACAGCAAGCTGTCACACAACAGCCTTGTCTACTAGAACCCTGTCGGGAAGCGTGACCAGAAAGACTTTTGAAGGCGCCATAAAGTCACACACTAAAGCATTAAGACCTGGGAGACTCTCGTAGACGCTCACAAACAGCAATTCACTTCACTCGCACACCACTTTAACAAGCTTGGGTATGTTACCAGGCAACAGCAGATCAGAAGCAGCGAATGAGAACTCGGGCAAAAGAGCGGCAGACAGCGAGCTCTTGACTGACGAGAGGTACAAAGCTGATGAAAAGGGAGACCCGACTCGCTACAGCATGGCTCTCGGACTTCGGAAACACAGGAGTCACCCTGAGCGTTTGTTGAAACACGGATGCTGGGCTCCCCTCTCCCCCAACCCAGGGTTTTCAAACTGGTGTTGCTGGGGTGCAGCTGCGAATTCGTATCTCAACCAGCTCCGAGGCACTGCCGACGTTGCTGGCCTCGGGACCACACATCGGCAAACACTGCTGTATTGCGAAACACACCAAAGGAAACTAACCAGGACCCACTGGATAAAGGCAAACTAGTCTTACACACCCGGCAGGTGGCAGGGACAGCTCCCAGTTACGGCACAAAGTCAGGAAGACTGTATGTGCTTAGCACTTCCGAAAATGGGTTCCCCAGACCCTAACAGTCTTCAAAAAAGGCGGGGGCTGGGAGGCTATTCAAGGAAAATAGGAAATTAAAGAAAGCTTAATAAAATTAAAACACCTTCCTGGAATATGCTGTGAACCTCCAGTGGGCATTAACAAATGTGACCTCTCCCACACTTATTTGATTTTGGAATCCATTACTAGCCAATCACCTGCTACTATCTTGCTGAGTTCCATAGAACACCGACTGGAAACATGATGACCCAAGTCACAAAGAAAATGTTTTTGCATCTGGCAAATTACTTAGAAAGACAGCTGGGCCCTGGCTGGTGTGGCTCAGTGGATTGAGCGCCAACCTGCAAACCAAAAGGTTGCTGGCTGGATTCTGGTTCAGGGCACATGCCTGCGTTGAGGGCCAGGTCCCCGGCTGGGGGTGTGCAAGAGGGAACGGTTGGGGGTGTGCAAGAGGGAACAGATCGATGTTTCTTTCTCACACTGATGTTTCCCTCCCTCTCTTTCCTCCTCCCTTCCCCTCTGTAAAAATAAATAAAACCTTTAAAAAAATAAAAAGAAAGATTGTTACTATCTTTTAGAACTGTTTCCAATTAAAAGGATTAAAACTATTCAAACCTTTGGTACCTAAATGGATAAACTAACCCAACTGTTTCAATGCAGATTACAACAAGGAAATACAGAATGTCAAGGCAGAAGTGGTTACAAGGAGGGGAAAAGAAGGCCATGGTTCTAAACAGAGAACAATTTATTTTGAAACGGAATCATCTCTAGGCCATATGGGTGGAAAATAAATACCTTTTCCAGCAACACATTTCCCCAGGTCACTCAGGATTTCTCTCCGTTCCTTCACACTGGCTGTTGTCACCTTCCCTGCAAAACGCTTCAGTGTCTCGGAAACCTGTGAAGACCAAGCCCACAGAGACAGTGTCACCAGTCAGACCACAGATCATTGAGTGCGTGTGTGTGTGTGTGTGTGTGTGTGTGTGTGTGTGTGTAGAATTCAGGGAGGAGCTCTCCAACCCAGGGTTGCTCAGCCCCCACACTACTGACTCTTAGGGCCGAACGACTTTGTGGCAGGGGCTATCTTTATCCGCACTCCCGGGAGGCACCCAGCAGAGCCCAGTTACAGCATTCCACTCCCTCCAAACTGCCTCCGCATGTCATCAAATGTCTCCCAGCAGGCAAAATCACCCCTAGCTGAGGTGCACTGCTTTAACACAGCCAGCCAACTGGTCACTATAACTCACTTCCACTTGAACAAAAAGAGGCAAGACAAAAGGCAAAAACCTCAGGACAGAAACCATCTGTTCAGAATTATGCAAATGCTAGCGAGGACCTACTATATGCCATGTATGTTCCCTTTATATTATCGCACATTAACATCCCACAAGGGGTACATCAGCACCCTGGCACGGCAACAGTGGGGCGTAAACATAGTGGCAGGAGAGTGAAGAAAGGCTGAGAATGAATCCCAGCTCTGCCTCTTACTACCTGTGGACACTCATTCAAATTATATCATCTCCTTGGTCTTCAGTTTCTCCCTCTACACGATGCAGATGATAGCACCTACCTCCTGGTTGTTATGGCACACAGGACTACATACAAGCAAAATAAGATATGCATTTACTCTCACAGCAAACATAGAGCTGGCTGCTACTACTACCAACCAGCCTTCCAGGTAGGCAGCAGCATCCTCATTTTACAGGGGACAATGGAACTAACCCTGAGAAGGGAAGTCAGTCATTGCTCAACTGCATTGGAGAGCCACCGCACCTGCACTTTTGAAACTAAACCTGAAACCAACAGGTCTATAAACTCATGCCAACCAGTCCTTGGCTTTCGAGCCCCATCCCAATCACCACAGCTGCGCACCCTGAGCCTAAGACTCAGAGGAGGGCAGTTTATAAACGCTCCTCCATATTCTCCCGTGAGGTATTGTACAAAGTGGGCAGGTCGTGGATCGGGGCACGATAATACCCAAGTAACTGACACACTAGTGCCATCATCTTTTCAAGTACATTTCAGACAGGCCTTATTAGTAAAATAAGATTCATGGGTACAGAGAATAAAATGCAGTTTTCCTTATACTTCTATCCCTGCTATAATTCTACCAGCAGTGAATAAACTCATGTCCAATGCTGGCCTCTGTGTAAATGATTTATTGTTTTAATATTGTCTTTTGTCTTCCCAGTCGTTCATGCACACAGTTAAGAGTCAAAGTCAGAGTCCTGGGAGGTTTGCCATAAAGACCAGCCCGGCCCTCACTCTGAGGGCACCCACTCTCACCACTTCTGGCTGATTATTTGGGCAGTTATCTCCATATTCCTAAATAACTTGCTGGTGTTGCTACTTCTTCTTTTTTTTTTTTTGCTGCTTCTGTATCTTTCAGTTTTATCACCTTTCTACCATAGGTCTCTTTTCCCCTCCAACCCCTCCACGCACACCCGCCGCCCCTATGCTCCCCATATAATTCCTCAGTTTCACCAAACAGGCCAGCTCAGTAGTCAGTAGTCAGTGGTAACATTATACACATATGGTATGATCTCCCATTTAATAAACTACGTTTACTATCCTGCACAGCTTTTTCAATTAACCTTCAAGTCCATAATTGCCTCACCTCCCTTTGCCTTGGTTTATCTGTTCTAAAAGTAACTCAATCCCACAATTTCTAATTGTTTAAATTTCAATACATTTCAGCTAATCAGACAGTCTACCAAATTTCGATTCCTGAAGAAGTCTCTCCCAGAGCTTTCCGACCTGCTCCAAAATGGCAGGGAATCCACTGGAGCTAGGACCCTGCAAATGTCATCTTCCTCATGTTTGGGGGGAGCACAGCCTCCATTTTATGAAGTCCTTGCCAGTTCAAAAATGTTCTGGCCTCCTACCTGATTTAAGTTTGTCTAGACACAGAATTCTGGGTTGAAACCATTTCCTCTAGAAGACTGAAGACACTTCTCCACCGAGTTCTAGTTTTCAGTGTTGTGAAATCCAATGTCATTCTGATTCTGGGTCCCTCGTATAAAACCCGATTTTTGCCCCCTGGAAACTTTCAGAATCTTCTCTTTGCGGCCAGCACTCTAAAATTTCACATGGACATGCTCTATTATGAGTCTGTTTTCACCCACTGTGCTGAGCATTTTTGGTCTGGAACACATCCTTCAGCTCAGGGGATGTTTCTTGAATTACTGACTTGACGATTTCCTCAGACAAGGGACCTCCTGCACTAGCCCTCCCAGGGATCCTGTGTCACACTTCCAAAAGAGAAAACGTCCAGTTTTTCGCCAATGTGGAGAAAGCAAGCTGGGGATCCGACTGTATCTGAAAATGGCTGTCAATCAGTCCTAAAATAGCCCTTCCTACTCTCCCACACTTCCAGAGGCTAGCTGATACCCCCAATTTCCAACCCGTCAGAGATTCCGCCACGTATGAGGACATGCAGTGTGAACCTGGTTGGTTCTCAGCTTTCCTAAATGTTGCCTTAGTACTCATTGTCCTGGGGTCTGCTATGTCCTTTCCCAGGCACCACTTTCCAGCTTCCAAAAGTTAGCTGCTGTTGCCTGCTCTTCTTTCTCCCAATCTTGGTGGAGCTTTTTTTTTTTTTTAAACCCTTATTAGTTTCAGTGAGGTCTGAAGAGATGGCACACACACATGCAATGTACACAATCTACGTCTACCGACATAAAAGGGGCTCTACTTTATCTCAGGGAATCTTCACAACACCCCAGAATTCCCGCACAGTATCATTTTTGGTCTTTCCATGACAATATCAATTTCCATGACAATATCCACTTCCTGGCTATAGTTTCTCTCACAACGATGAGAAGCTTTTCAGGTTCAAGGCTCTTCCTTTCCTCAATCAGAAAACGAACGTTAGCCACTTGACACTCTGTCAGAACAAAACTGAGAAGGCATTCTAAGATCCTTCAGAAGAGTGATATCGGATGTGAGCTTTCAAGGTCACAGGTTTCTCTCCAGAGCAGCACATCCACTAGGACTTTCTGTGGCAATGGACGTGTTCTTTGGCACGGTTCAACACAGTAGCCAGTAGCCACATGTGGCTACCCATGCACTGAAATGTGGCTAGAACGAGATCCGAATTTTTTCATTTTATGAATTTAAACTAACTCAAGTAGCTATTTGGCTAAATTAGCCATGTGGCTAATGGTTACCATACTGAACAATACAGCTCTTGAGAGGTGTTTTTTTTTTTTTTCACTTTAGAGTGTTAAACTTTCAACATGTCTTCCCCCAACCTAAGAAACTTCCAAAATAACTCAACTTCAAACAAATTAGCTGCCCCTTACACAGGAGACTCTCAATAAACATCCCCCTCTGGCATCAGGGGCCGCCTTATCAGAATCAATCTCCTCACCCTGAAGGCCCATGCGAGCCAGGCTGTCCTTGAGACATCTGCTCCTTTTCCCTTAATATTGTCTTTTCACTGTAAAACACAACCACAAGGCTGGGGTGTTCTCCCTGAAGTACAAGGTACCCAGAGTTGACAACACCTAAGGGTGAAAGACTTCCTGGGTATTAACAGATTTTTCTTAATCCAACCCTGGAACTAATATTAACAACCAACGTATAAGGAGCTCTACTTTATCTGAGTCCTCACAACAACTCAACAGGAGGGATATTATTTTAACCCCATTTGACAGATGAAAATACCGAGACTTGGAGGAGTTAAGTCACTTGCTCAGCGTCTCATAAAAATCGTCTAGCTGGAGCTCAAACTCAGTTCGGTATGAATCCAAATACTATGCTGCAAGTCCCTGCGCATAGTAGGTGCTCCGTAAATATTTGCTGAATTGTTGAGTTTAAGCAAGAGTTGGCGTTGGCCGGGCTCACTGTTGGGGGTCATCGGAGAAATGGAGTAGTGTCTCCGAAAGGTGAAGTTCAGCTATTTCAGGGTAGGGGAAGTTCCCGCCGGGTTCCAGCTGCCGAAGCCCAGGCCAGAGCCCCTGACTCCTCCAGCCCCGGTTAGGTCTGCACCGCCCTAGCCGGGGGCCGGGCCGGATCCGGAGCTGGAGTCGTGAGCAAACAGCCGGGAGCGGCCCCGGGCCGCGCCCTCCGCAGCCATCGCACTCACGACCCCCGGGCTAACGACACCTGCGGTCCCACCCGGGGGCGCTGTCCGCGCCCAGTCGCTGGCCGCCTGGCCCCGCAGCCACCCGCCTCACCTGCGTGTCCGCCGCCATCCTACCGGCGCTGACTCCGGAACCGTTGCCGGAGCGCTTCCGGGTCACGGCGCGGGCCCACGCGGCAGGGCTAGGCTCGCAGCTCCTTGTGGCCACGGCCTGGCGCCCTCGGGCGGAACGGCGGTCACGGCTGCACGGCCCAGGCTCGGAAGTCAGGCGGGCGGACCCAGTTCCCGGACCCACCACCGACGATCAGAGAGCCTCCTCCCCAGGCCCTGCTTCTCGGCCTGGGAATCCCGGTGCCCTTCTCATCCTGGCCTCGTGGCAGACGAGTCCAGGGGATTTGTAACTCAGTGAAACCACCCTGCAGCCTCCCACAGGTCCACAGGTCTCATTTTTGGAGAAACCTAGTCTCTTGGATGACAGGAAGTGAGGTAGATAAAAGTGAGACAGGGAACTAGTGTCTTGTCCTCAGCGTTTGTAACCCAGTGGTGCACCACAGAGGTGTTAGAAAACAAGGATTCCGGAGCTGAGCCTGCCCAGGGGAAATGCTGAATGCTCCAGGGTGGGCGCTTACACCAAGGCTATACAGGGCGGGAGGCTAGGCGGCAGAAAGGGCCTCGTGGTTCCTGGCGAGTTGTCAGAGTTCTCTCTAGACTAGAGAATGGGGGTCTGCACGGCTTGGTTATTGGCCCTCTACTAGCAATGCTTTGGAACTGTTGACCTGAGATCAAGTCACAACAAATACATCCTTGTAGGAGTCATGACTACCCTTGCAACAATCAGGTGTTTTCTCTCAACAACGGTCACCATCCAGTTTGAAAAACCCTGGCACTCATTGAGTGCTAAACTTTATCACTAATCCTACTCAAAGAATCGGAGGAACCTTGACTCGTGGCCCACAGCCATGGAAAGAATTCTAGAATTTAAAAATATTGTCCCAGTAAATTTTTTATTTTTTTTAAGATTTTATTTATTCATTTAGAGAGTGGAAGGGAGAGAGGGTAAAACATCAGTGTGTGGTTGCCTCACATGGTCCCCCACTGGAGACCTGGCCTGCAACCCAAGCATGTGCCCTCACTGGGAATTGAACGGGCAACCCTTTGGTTTGCAGCCCAAGCTCAATCCACTGAGCTACACCAGCCAGGGCCCAATTTTTTATTTTTTAAAAGATTTTATTAAGGGGAGAAAACTACTTGAACAATGATTAAAATAAAATTTTTTTAAAAAAATCTATTTTTAGAGAAGGGAGAAAGAGGGAAACATCGATGTGACAGACACATCAGTTGCCTCGTGCTCACTAACTGGGGACCTGGCCCACAACCCAGGCATGTGCCCTGACTGGGAATCAACCAGCGACCTTTTGGTTTGCAGCCTGGCACTCAAAAATCACTGAACTACCAGCTAGGGCAACTTTAATTTCTTTTAAAAGTTACAGTTAAAGCTGGCTGGGCTTAGAAAAAGTATTGGATGTTAGGAGATCACCGTTACACTTACAAAGAAGACACCCAAATGCCAACTCCAAATAAAGCTCTATGGTTTTACCATGGTTTTAGTTTCTAGCAAACAATGCGAGAAACCTCAACATACACAAAATGAAGAGCCCAGAGACTTAAGAGAAGTAAGCCTTTATTTCCTTGTTTCACAAATAACGCTGGCTGAGCAGGTTCCTTTTTGGTGATTAGTCAAAGAGACCAAATCCCATATCCTCATCCGACTCCTCCGACTCTTCCTTTGCTTCAACCTTGGCTGGGGCTGCGGCGGCGGCAGCAGGAGCAGCAGTGGTGGCGGCGGCCACAGGGGCAGCAGCCACAAAAGCAGATGGGTCAGCCAAGAAGGCCTTGACCTGAAAGCAAAGGGAGGAAAGTTCAGTCAAAATGGGCGCCCACAACCTGTCAGCCCTTGTAGAGCTCCAGCTTAATGAACAACTCCCAAGACTCCCCTGAAAGTGATCAGGCAGGATGACAGCTTCGGCATGGCCAGGTGAGCTCAGGCCCAGCCTTACCGATCAACTAACCTCTCTTAGGGCTCCTGTCACTCATAAAGTCAAGGACACACCTCCCCTCTCCCAACCCCTCAAGTATACTTCAAAAAACCGTATCTGCTATGCAAAACATAATCATAAAAAGCGCTCACTCAGCAGGCTGCCATTTACCACCCGCCACCCCCAACTGCCAGGCCCGCCACGCTGGGTTCTTTTTACCTTTTCAGCAAGTGGGAAGGTGTAATCAGTCTCCACAGACAAAGCCAGAACCCGCTTGTACCCATTGATGATAGAATGGGGCACTGAAGCAACAGTTGGGTAACCAATCTGCAGGCAGACGCTGGCAACGTTGCGGACCCCCTGTGGTGGGAGAGAAAATTACGTTTTAGGTGAGGCATCTTAGAGAAAAGATAGTGAAGTCCAAGCAACGCTCAGTGCAGACAGGACTTGCTGGGCTGGCATATTAGCATCACACAGGATACTTCATCTCAGACCAAACGCTCTTGGGCAAGGCAACCCAGACCCAGCCATTTATAAATGCCTCTTACCCTTATTCCCAGCATGGGCATTCCCTATGCAGTAACGATGGTGATTACTACAAAAGCCACCACTTTGTGAAATGTAAACTGTTAACACAACCGTTGAGTTCCATGAGAGAAACATGTGAAACTACTGTCGGATGAGAATTTTTCATCCACTTGGGAAAGTCCCCAAAGCAGGCCGATGGGTTGTTGCAGCCCCTAGAACAGCCCTCACTATGTGCCCAGCACTGTCTTCGGAGGCTTTATTTACTCATGAATTCATTCTCCCCCAACACTCTTCTGTCGTTAATGCCACTTCACAGGGGAGGAAACTGAGGCAGACAGTGAACGACTGTCCTTGGCTACACAGCTGGTTTCCGCGGAGGGGCCAGGGTTCAGGCCAAAGCTGGACACGCGCTCCACCGCTCCGTAAGAAGGGCCTGGGACGCGCGGCGTGTACCTCCAGGAAGCGCGAGTGCAGAGCCTCCTCGGTGATGTCCAGCACTTCCGGGTTGTAGATGCTGCCGTTGTCGAACACCTGCTGGATGATCAGCCCGAAGGAGAACGGGGAGATGTTCAGCATGTTCAGCAGCGTGGCCTCGCTGGCTCCCACTTTGTCTCCGGTCTTAATCAGCTGCACGTCACTCTGCAGAGAAAGGCGGCCGTTGGCAGTGAACACGTGGACGTGCTGCAGACGGACGCCACCGAGGGGAGGGGAGCCCCCACCACCGGCCTGACTGGCACCTGCAAGCCAGGTCCACTCACCAGGATCTCAATGGTGCCCCTGGAGATTTTAGTGGTGATGCCCAAAGCCTGGAAGAAGGAGGTCTTCTCCGGGCCCAGACCAGTGTTCTGGGCTGGCACAGTGACTTCACATGGGGCTATGGCACCAGCACGCGCGGCCGCTGGCACCTGGACAAAGAACAAGAAATGTGAGTTCTCGCTCCAGATACAACCTGAGAGTGGTCAGTTTTACTTTTTTTTATTTTGTTCTTTATTGTATTTTTTTCCATCACCACTTAGTCCCTGTATACCTGTCCCCGCCCCCACAGTTTTGCTTCTAAGGAACCAACACTGATGATGTCTCCTAAGCTGACCTGATTCCCCTCTTACCTTATTGGCCAGCAGCATGTCCCTGATCTCCGTGAGGTCCTCCTTGGTGAACACGAAGCCCACATTTCCCCGGATGTGAGGCAACAGTCTACAGAGAGAAGTTTACAGAGAGGCGGTCACCTTTCAGCGCCACTATTCTCCAGGACAAGGGAGAAGGGCACAGAGGAAGACATAGCTGGCCGGGGCATTCACTGACTTCTCCAGAGCGGGGTTGTTTTCCAGGTGCCCGCGGATGGCCTTGCGCATCATGGTGTTCTTGCCCATCAGCACCACAGCCTTCCCACGCAGGGACATGCGGATCTGCTGCATCTGCTTGGAGCCCACATTGTCCGCTCCCACAATGAAGCATTTCGGATAATCATCCAGAAGTTGCTACAAAAAGCAGCCGGAAACAAGCCAAGTTTAAGAGGAAGAAAGGAGAAAACAACAGGAGAAACCAAACCCCACGACTGGCTTCCATCTCTCTCCCTTTCTATGCTTTTGGAGTGCGACGCTGGCAGATGCCTCCCAATGGAGCCACCTGAGCTGCACCACGCCCAGACTTGTCAAAGATTGGGGTTTGTACATTCAACCAGAAAAATTTTAATTTAGGCCTCATTTTTTAACTTTTCCCACCTTGAAAATCTGTTTCTGATTCACTAAAACCGCTTAATAAAAAAAAAAAAACTGTTCCAAGTGAGGCTGGATTTACAGCTTTCAAAACACAACGCAAAGCAAATACCACCAGAACTGACTTGTAGAATCTAGGTCCTGCTAAATCAGCATTGTGTCTGAAAACCTTCATGACAAATGGGCAAGAATATAGGCTAAGCTCCACGTTCTGGCAGCAGCACTGCAGAATATCTGGATAGGAAGGGCCCACTTATTCCAAAAAATAAGTGGGTGTCTTGACCGACAAGACCTAACTAAATATGCAGCAACTTGCCTTTTTAGACTGAGGCCCTCACTGCCTCACACCGTCCCAAAGACGTAAGGAGAGGAGTAAAAAAAAAGTATGATGAGCGCTGTTTGGATGCCACACCTGGGACTGGATGCCACTTAGTTATCTCAGGAGGCACTAAAACCGCCTGAGCCTGTTTACCTGCAACAACAGGTACGCACGCAGGGGTGGCAGGCATTTTTTTTTGAATTCATTGGATTAAATGAGATTTGCCCAACACGGCTCAATTCAGCCGCTGATTGTCCCTATGAGCCCACGGCGCAGGCAGCACGATGGGCGCCTCGACCCACCCCGCACTTACGATGATCTTAAGGAAGTAGTTGGACTTCCAGGTCGCCCTGTCTTCCCTGGGCATCACGGCGGTGCGTCAGGGATTGCCACGCAGGGTTTAAAGACGAGGTCACTGAGGAGAGAGAGGGAGCTCAGAAACTCCGACACCCGTCCCCACACCGCCCCGCCGGACTCAAAGCCAGAGGCCTACTCTGCCACGCACGCGACAGTGCCCGCCGGCCTGGCCCGGGTTGCCGCGGAGAGCGCAAGCCGCTGCCGAAGCCCCAGGCCACACAGGACTGGACCCCGCGGGCTGCAAACCTGCCCGCGAAAACACCCATCCTTCCCGCGGCCAGTCCCCCGGCGCCATTTGGCAACGCACGAACCTCTCACGAGGGCGCCTGGAGAGAGGAAGGCCCTACACCAAGAGCACTATTTATAGGCAAACAAAGTGGCCAATCAGAAGCCTCGGACAGCGCCCCCACCTATTGGCTGGCGAAGTACAACTGACGTCGACAGCCATTGGGTGACATCGCTGCCAGCCATTGGGTGATATCGCTGCCCGCCAGCCTACGGGAAGCCGCCCTAAATACGGAAGTTAAGAAAGAGTTCCTATTGTTGCAGAAAGCTTCTCAGAGCTGCTTCCCTCTGCTGGGCGGGAGCTGCTTTTGTGTAGGCGCGAGAATTTGGGACCCTCACGTTTCCCGCGGCACCTGCCCTGTCGCAAACTAGATAGAGTATGACTCGGAGCTGAGAAAGAGTTGCACGTGCCTTAGAGAGAGAATGGTCTCGGTCTCCTCTACAGTTTGTTCTTCCCCCTGCAAAAGCAGAGAGATCATTTAAAAACAGATCATTTCCTCATCTGCTCAAAATTCTTCAAAAGCTCCCCATTTTTCACAAAGTAACCCTCACTGGCCTACATCATCACCCCAACCTCTACCCCTATAATCGCATCTCCTCTTTTCCTGCCCATTTTAGGGCTCCTGCACCCGTTATTCCATCTTCCTGGAAGGCTCCATCCTCCATCAAGACTTGGCTCAACTATCACCTGCTTAACCAGGCCCACTCTGATAGCCCTATTTAAAATTACAAAAAAATAAAAATAAAAAAATAACTCACTCCCCCCCGACTCTGTTCTGTTTTTTCAGTAGCACTTGCGCTTTCTAATCACTATATAATTTATTACATTGTTCTTTGAATGTCTCTCCCTGCAAGAATGCAAGCTCCACAAGACAGATTTGTTTCTTTAAATCCTCACCCGAGGATATATTTATTGATTTTTTTTTTGAGGGAGAGAGAGAGAAGGAAACACCGATGTGAGAGAGAAACATCAATGGATTGGTTCCTCCCGTATGCACCCCAACCAGGTATCAACCCTCAACCAAAGTATGTGCCCTGACCAGCGATGGAATCGGCAACCTTTCAGTGCACAGGAAGACACTCCAACCAACCGAGCCACTTGGCCAGGGTCACAAGGCAGAATTTTTTGCCTTGTGCCTAGCACACTGTAGGCATATGATAAATATTTGCTGAACATGTGAATGCAGGGTCTGCAGTCACGTGACCAGGATCTCCGCATTCTGTTAGTTCCCATCTATGTCATCTTAGGAAGTGGCTTCGCCTTGCTGACTCTGTTTCTCATTACTTATCTGTAGAATAGGGTAATAGTATCCACATTCTAGAGTTATGGGAATTTCATGAGATATTTGTTCAGACTTAACAGTTCCTGCAATGCAGGAGGAACACTGTAGGAATATTGTTACCACAAATGTTAGCTTCTTTTATTATACATTCTTTTAACACTTATTTCAACAATTGTACTACCTTGATAAATATATTTTTAGCTCTGACCAGCGTGACTCAGTTGGTTGGGCATCATCCTGAAAAGTGAAAGGTCGCCAGTTTGATTCCTGGTCAGGGCACACGTCTAGGTTGGTGGCCTGGTCAGGATGCATAAGAGAAGGCAACCAATCAATGTTTCTCTCTTACATCGATGTTTCTCTCCTTCTCTTTCTCCCTTTCTTCCCTCTGTCTAAAACATTTAAAAACCTAACTGGTGTGGCTCAATGAATGGTCTTTCTCCTGCAAACCCAAAGGACACTGGGTTCCGCCCCAGTCAGGACACACTGCCTGGATTTCTGCCTGCCACCAGTGGTGGGCATGAAGAGGCAACGGACTGATGTTTTTCTCGCTCTCTCCCCATCCCTTCCCCTCTCTCTAGAAATAAATAAAATCTTTTTTTAATACACAAATATTCTTTAAAAAGTTTTTTAATACATGAGCTTAGATGCTACAGCAAAAGAGGTGTTTCTCCCTCTTTACCCTTTGCATTTGACCAAGTTAGAAATCTATATTTTGTGATGAGCCAGTTTAGAGAGATGCTGGAATTGATGTCTGCTAAGATCGTTTTTGAACAGCGAGGTATTACTGCATGCTCAGCACTGTTCCGGGTACTTTGTGCATACTACAGCCTTTGCAACAACCCCCTCCCCCTTAGTATTTCCATTTTATTTCTAAGAAAATTCAGAGAGGTTAAATAGTTTGCCCAAGTCCCTCAGTCAGCTAATGATGGCTTCAGAACTTAAATCTAGGAGCAAGTTCAAAGCCCATGGGCCTCACTATGCTCCAGTTCCTTCCAAACCCTGAGACTGTCTCCCCCTAAACACACTTTTCCAGGGATATGCATACTCAGAGATACCCTCCCAAGGACATCCCAGCTCTACCAATATAAGTATTTCTAATTCCAGTACATCAATATACTATGGTATATTGGAATGCCATGAAACCATTAAAAAATGCAGATCTGTATTTATTGGCATGGGAAAATACTCCAAAGACACTTGAGTGAAGAAGCAAATTACAAGGCACTGTGCTATATCCATTTCTATAAATAAAATAAATGCAACATGGGCTGGGAGAATAAGCCAAATAATTATCTTTGGTTGAGAGTTGAAGGTAATTTTCACTTCTGAACTCACTGTGAAATGGGCAGGGTTCAGACGAGAATTCAACCTGCGGCATTTGGAGGGACATTCCAAACAGGGAAACTGAAGCCACAGCTGAAGGAGGAACGAAGCTGTTCAGGAAGCTCTCGAGGAGGCCAGGGGTGGGGTGTGACTAGAGGAGGAGGGGCAGAAAGAGCCCGCTAAATTCGGGCTAAGCGCGAGGGAGCCTGCAAATATAAACATAACCACCAGGGGGCAGTACGGCCCAATCTCCAACTGTTAGTCTGCCCCTTCACCTGGGAGGGTTCTACACCCGGGGGTTGTGCCAGCACGTGGTGGGGGTTGAGCAGTCAATGCAAGAACGCAGGCAGAGGCAAGCCTTGGGTTCATGCATCTTGTCTCTGCACTTGCTCAGACTGCCTGCTGCATGTTGGTTCTCTCTGAACCTCTTTCCCCATCTGCAAATGAGTGTAAGACCACACTGTGAGGATGCCCTTGGGGAATCCACACAGGGCCGAACAAAGCTGTTCCTCAGCCTTCCCTGACCAGCAGAGCTCCCACCGGGAGCCCAGGGGATCTGCACTCACAGACAAGAGTCCCTGAGGCAGGGGTCCCAACCCCGGGGCTTTCTGCTTCAACTGAGAGAACACTGTCCTTGTGAGCCTGGGACGGTTTGGTTTCCCTTTTGGGACTATGGTTTCTCTTCTGGGACTGAGCAGTTATCTCAAACCACAAGGAAAAGGCACTAGCACAGGTCAAAATAATGGCAAACTTTATTGGCATAAATCACAGGAATTGAAACGGGGAAGAGCCAGGTTAAAAGTTTACAGAGAAAAAAAATTAAAATCACATCATCAAATAACCACTGACCCAGAGGGTGGACCGCAGAAACCCGTTCCTCTAGGGGAGGGGTCTGGGTGGGTCATTGTAAACTGAGCAGTAAGGCCTATGGGTAGAAGTGGAGACGTCGGACCTTTGGAGGGGCCTGGCTGACCTCCCCAGAGCCCAGCACACTCGGCCTCTGCTGCGAGGCTAGCCGAGTGGTCTGGATCGTCCTCGCTTTAGACCCCACCGGGGCCCCTCTCTGCTGGCCAGGAACCCCAGGCCTGCCGGCTCCTGCTTCATCCTTGGCGGATAAAGCTCCAGGGGCTTCCCATGGTTTCAGCGGGATCCTGGCCACCTGCCCGGAACCCTATCACGCTCCCTTGCAACAACCTGGGCCCTATTCCCCAGACCTCCAGTTTCCGAGGAGGGTGGGAACCTTGGGGAAGAGATGCCCAGTGGAATCAACAAGACCAACGGTCAGAGTCAGACACCAGCTTTCCCGAGGAGCAGGAAGGAGCCGCACAGAAGCGGCGAGGAGGCCAAGAATGTTCGGTGGGTTTCTTAGGTCACAGGGGAACAGACGCTCCTAATGGCTTAGACGAAAACAGCACCCCCAAAGTATACTTTCCCCTTCTCCTCCCTCAGGAACTTGATGGATGAGGTTCAACATTCCTAGGCTCAGAAGGGCAAGACACCCTTAGGCCAGTTTCGGTTAAGAGCTTGCTGGCCTGGGTGGTAAGGAAGGGGTTTCAAAATACAGCAGTTTATAAAACAGTCCTGGTGAGCCATGAAGTGAAGGAAGGGGAGCCTCAGGGCTGCTCCCACTTCACCTGCTTATGCTGAGAAAAAAAAAAATACAAATGTCTTCCCCACCCCAAGCCCTCAGTACGAGGCAAACCCTGGCCCACAGCCGCTGTCGCCCACAGCACCGGTGGCGACGGAAGAGGAGGGGAATTACAAAAAGGGGATGTCTTTAAAATCTCTTCAAAATCATTTGTATAGAGAAGTAGAAGCAACTCAGACGATATGAATTCAAACCTCAGTGTAGAAATCTATCAAAGTCGGTACAGTGTCCAGGCACGAGGTGAAACGCCCCGCCCACGCCGCCCCCAGAGACGGAGGAAGTGACTAGAAAACATTATTGCTGGAGAAGCCTGTCTCAGTAGAATCAGAGCAGCTGTGGAGGGTGGGGGGCAGTCGCCCAGGCCTGGGGAGACTGGAACGGCAGGAGGAGCACAAGGAACCTTCCGTGGCCCATGGGCACTTCGACCCTCGGATGGACGGATTTATGCTGGCAAGGCCTGGAGGGCGCAGTGTCCCCCGATCCTCTCAGAACAAGGATGATTTGGTCGGAGGGAAATAAAGATAAAAAGAGACCCCATAGGACCCTCCCTGTCCTATCCCTGGGCTCTGCTGCCGAAATAGGAGTAAGAGGTGGCTCCAACTTCGGGGTGCTGGCCTGGCCAGGCGGGTCTGTGGGGCAGGGCCCTGCAAACCCCATCTCCAGGAGGAGGAAGAGCCAGCAGCCTGGGGGCAGCTGCAGGAGGAGTGAGAGGCCCAGAGACCCAGAGGCTCCGGCAGAGGGAAAGAAAGCAGGTGGGACCCTTTGAGGCCCCCTTGCCACCCTGCACAGCCAAGGACACGGGTTCCAGTTTCAGTTGGGCTTGGCCCTTCACACCTGGGCGAGGCCTCCGGGTCACAGTAGCAGTTGGGGAGGCTGGGCCAGGGGACGGGGCGGATGCAGGGACGAGGGCACCTAGCAGAAGAGCTTGAGGAAGCAGTTCTGACAGTAAGGCTTGTCGTTCTGCTCCTTGAAGGTGCCCTTGTTGAGCTGCTTGAGGCAGAAGGCACAGACGAAGTGCTCCGGGTGGAACTTCTTGGCCATGGCGGTGATGCAGCGGCCTGTGATGGGCTTCTGGCAGCCGGAGCACAGCGAGCCACGCCGCTCGTGATAGTGCACCTCGCAGTAGGGCTGCCCATCGTGCTCGAAGAAGCTGCCGTTGACGAAGGGCGTGAAGCATTCCTGCCGGGAGGAAGGGGGAGGCGGAGAAAAGGAAGCTCAGCCTGGGGCGGGGGGCTGAGGCGGCGCCCAGCGCCATGGGCAGGAGGCAGCCATGGCCATCACTCTCCCACTTGGGAAGTTCCCTACGTGCCAAGTGCAGCGCTAAACGCAGCGTAATTCTCCCAACAGGGGAGGCAACTCCGGCCTGAAAGTTAAGTGACTTGTCCAAAGTCATGCAGCTACTAAGCTGTGCTGCCTGGACTTGGAGACACAGGTCTGACTCCGCCGGGGCACCAAAACGGAAGCCTGAAGCCCTGGGGCTGCAAAAAGAGTTCCCAGGTTAGACTCTGCACCCTCCCCTCCTGTGTGGAGACGCACACCCACACTCGGGCATACAAGGCCCCGAGGAGTCGTGCAGTGAACAGCGTCTCCCAAACTCATTTGGTCAGCGGGCCTTTGCTGGATCCCCAATAACCTCTATGGCCCCCCGTTACCCCTCAGAGTTCAGTTTGAAAACCAATGTCCGATTCTGCTGAGACTGTGATGCTGGCATTATCTCACTTAGTTCCCACATGCCTTCTCCTGGACACGAGGGGCCACCACACAGGACGAGACTGGGGACACAGCTGCCTTGCTGTTGGCCTCTCCCAACCTCAGGACAAGCTTTGGCCCGGGACCCACTGGACCTGAGGAAGCGTAGCCCCTGCCTGCTCACCCCATTAAAAACCGCAAACAGCCCTGGCTGGTGTAGCTCAGTGGATTGAGTGCGGGCTGTGAACCAGGCATCGCAGGTTCGATTCCCAGTCAGGGCACATGCCTAGGTTGCAGGCCGTGGCCCCCAGCAACCACACATTGATGTTTCTCTCTCTCTCTCCATCCCTCCCTTCCCTCTCTAAAAATAAATAAATAAAATCTTAAAAAAAAAAAAAAACGCAAACAAGGCCTCCAAATTGGATCAGAGAGCACAGCGGGGGAGACCCTTCTGTCCCCTACCACCGGGGACCTTCAGATGCAGAGGGAGGGGGAGGTGGCGGCCGCTCACCCGGCACACGAAGCACTCGGGATGCCAGAGGGTGTTGAGGGCCGAGATGTAGTTCTCCAGGATGGCCCGGGCGCAGCCGCCACACTTGGGCGCAAACATGTCGAAGTAATCCTTTCGGCAGTAGGCCTTGCCATCCTTCTCGTGGAACCCTGAGGGATGGGGTTGGGGGGGTCAGGGCCTCCACAGGCGGAGCCCCCCCAGCTCCAACACCAGCAACACCCCCTCCCCGATGCGCTCGGGGCAGCGAGTCAGCCTGCTGCCGCTCAGTACCTTCGGGCCCAAAGAAGGCACCACACTGGGCGCAGAAGAAATGCTCGGGGTGCCACGTCCGGTCGAGGGCTGTCACCACTTTCTGTGAAAGCCAAGTGCGGGGTCAGAGTCGAGCCACCGGCCCACTGGGCGGATCCCACCGCAGAGACTCACGGGCAAGGCTCTCCCGCTCCTTCCCATCCCCACCCCCAGCCCCCCAGCCCCCCAGCCCAGGAAAGGGCAAATGTTGCCCAGATGGGGATTTCTCCTCACTGTACTCTGAGCACCACTGAGAGCTCGCATTTACTGAAGGAGGTGACATGTCAGACACCTGCTCCTTTGTCCACACCCGGGGGATGGGGGGGGGGGTCCACAGGTTCAACAGTGTCGGTTACTTTATGTGAAGAAACCCAGGCTCAGAGCGGCTGGGGTTTCCCTGTCATGGCCCAGCGGGAGAGAGGGAGCCAGCACTTCACCCCCGGGGTCCAGGCAGGGCTCCCAGCCTCTGAGTCTCCGCAGGAGGGAGCCCAGCGAGGGTGGGAGGGTTTGAATCCCAGCCCCATTTCCTAGCCGTGGGAGCCCGGGCATGTGACAGGACCTCGGTGAGCCTTGGAGGGCACCACCCGCTCCCTCTGAGGGTGACCTGGGCACTGTGTCGAGCTGGCACCGCCCCTGCTGCCGAGCCCGGGACTCACATCCAGGATGGGGCCATTGCAGTAGTAGCAGCGCGGAGAGAAGAGGGTGTGGTAGTCCTTTTCACAGTAGGGCTGCCCGTCCCGCTCGAAGAAGTTCCGGGACCCGATCTCCTCCTGGCAGTGGGTGCAGACGAAGTGCTCGGGGTGCCACGTCTTCCCCATGGCCGTCACGACCTGAGGAGGGAGCCCGGTTGTGACCCGAGGCCCTGGCCAGCTGCGAGGCGCCCTGCCCTGCCCTGCCCCCGCCCCACAGCACCTGACCCGCGATGGGCTTCTTGCAGGCCCCGCAGACCCCTTTGGCGACCGTGGCGACCCCCAGTTTGTTCAGGTCGGACTGCAGGCTCCCCAGCATGCTGTCTAGCTGGCTCCCAGGCTTTGGGGGTCCCCCGGGGGGAGAGCTGCTCCCCGTCTTCCCCTGGGCCATGAACTGTGGAGACAGAGAAAGGATGGATCAGGGCCAGGGGGGTCTTCTCCCTTCTGGACACATGGGCCAATGGAGACGTGAAAGACAGCCCCCTCCAGGGGACTCGAGAGCCCTGGGGGTGGGGGTGGCGTCCGAAAGACGTCCCTGCAGTCAGAGAGGCTCACGGCACCATGCTGGCCTGACCAAGGTCAGGGAAACACAGCAAGCAGGACACTGAAACCCCGGCCTTGGCACTGACCCCTCCCTCGCGCCGCCCTTCGGGACTGCTCTGCCTGCCACTCGGAGGCCAGCCAGCCGCCCGGTACAGCTCTACGTCTGCTCTTTGCTCCAAGCCCTGGGTCTTACATAGGGGAGAACACAAGAGTGAGACTGTTTTTTCAGTTAAGGAAGGAAGACAGTTAAGGAAGGAAGAAGAGGCCATGTCATTGGAGCATTCCACAAAAGGGAGTTTAGGGTGAGAGGGTTCCCACCCCCTGCCCACTGGCAGTACCGAAATCAGGAGAAAGAGTCTTGAGTATCCCAGGAAGAGGAGAGAGGAGGAGGGTGAGCCAATCAAAGGCAGGGACCCCGGAAGGGGAGGGGACTGAGGCCAGAGAGAAGAGGCTTCCCAGGCACCGGGCCGGGGACTGCAGGGAGGGACAGGTTTTTGGTTTCCCTTCTGGGACTGGCTTCCTCAGATGGGCCTGGGGCAGGACCAAGGGCAGGAGGGAGGAGCAGCAAGACAACAGCTGACACCCTGCGGGGTGGGCCCATGGACATCGGTTGAGTGAAGATCCAGAGTCAAAGAAAGGCCTCGGGACGGACCGGGGAGCCGTGCTGGGCTCGTGCGGGCACGCGTGCCACGGGGGACAAACAGGGCTCATGCGGGGCCCAGGGCCTGCCTGCGTCGGGGCGAAGAGCGGGTCCTCGTCGGTCTGGCAGCCCACGGACCTCACAGCGTGGGACGAGGGAAGTGGGGAGGTGGGCCCCCGCACATCTTCCTGCGGCCCTGCCCCAGCATTCTGGACCCCAGGAGACCGGCAGGGAAGAGCTGAGGGCCCCGGGGCAGAGGGGGCGGGCAGGCTGGGCGGGGGAGAAGAGCTGCTGGCCGTGGCATCACTGCGATGCTGGAGCGAAGGGACAGGAGGAGGAGGAGAAGGCAGAACAGGGAAGGTTCTTCTCAGGGGAATGGGAGAGCCGGGAGGAAAAACCACCTGGGGAGAGGAAAGGAAGGAGACAGATGAAGATGGCAGAAACATGAGCTCAGCAAGCGGGGGCGCGGAGAGGGGGCATCCCCAGGGCCTTCCCACTCTGGCCCACCCACAGACACACCCCGAGCTCCCCTCTGACCAGAGCTGGGGAGGGATCAAGACGCCAGCTGCCCTACTGTGGGCCAGCCCTGGGCACCGCCCGCTACCTTCTCTACCAGCTGCCCCTCAGCCCGCCGCCCTCGAGGCTGCACGGTGATGACCACGCCCTCCGTCATCCAGTCCTCGGTGCAGGCCCCCGCTGCCCCCGCAGCCTCCTCTGCCTCCGGCTGGATGCCCAGCCGACCCTGCAGCTCTGTGATGAGCCGCTCCTGGGAAGGGTTCCTGCTCAGGGTGGCGGGGTCCAGCCGGCGGCGAGGGGAGGGCTCCCGGGACATGGGGTGCGCGTGGCCCGTCTCCCGGCTCCTCCTGATCACGGAGCGGATCTGAGGGGGAGGGGGAGCTGTCACGGCCCCACTCTGGGCTCCGCCAGTGCCACTCGGTCCACACTCAGCTGCCCGGGCAAGGGAGGGCTGAACAAAACCGCCAGAGAAGGGCCAAGCTGAGGCAGAGGCAGGGCACAGAGCAGACTCCCGGCGCTCAGCTCCAAGTCAGCACTGACCTTGGGCAAGACAGTTCACTTTCAGGGACCTCAGCTCCTCTATCCTTGAAATGGGGTGACAGTATTTCTTGGCTGCCTTGCAGAGTTATTGCTTCTTGTTTATAACCTACTGGTTTGTAGTGGTTTTGGTTTTTCAATTTTGTTTTTGGAAAGGGTACGAAGTTTTAATCAAGCAAGAAGCAAATACTACCAGTAACATCAGCCATGGTGTCCAGAGGACTGCGTGCCATCTTCTAAGCACACTCCAGGCATTATCTCATTTAACCCTCTGGACAACCTTGGGGAGATATGGTCTATTATTACCCTCATTTGAAAGATGAGAAACTGAGGCTGGTGGGGGGGTTGCCCAAGGTCACACAAGCAGCAAGTGTGGGGGCAAGGTTTGTGGTCAATTCCACACGGTCCCAAAGCCCATGCTTTTAACCATTCCGAGCACATGACCTTGGGTGTCGGGGGTGTTCATCCAAAGGAAAAAGCCTTAAACAAAAAGTGGCTGTCACCAAGAGATTCCCAGGCCCAGGGAGCTCCACTGGTCCCACAGAGACCACGGCCGAGGCCTGGGTGTCAGGGTCACAGGTCTCGGTATCTCAGGATTCGCTGCCCAGGCAGACATGCGCAGACTGGGAGGGGGCATGCAGTTAGCCAGGAGCGGCCCACACGCAGGCCCAGCGAGGGCCAGGCCCAGCAGCCGTGCAAACTGGTGCCTGCCTGGCCAGAGGTGGAAATCCTCTCAGTGGTCTTGGGCGCGTCCACGACCACAGCACGTGGAAGCTCCGGCTGCTCCCTCGTGGCCTCAGCAGCAGCTTCCGAGGTGCCCTCTGGCCTCCGGTGTGTCTCGGGCCCCTGGGCTGGCCTGACCAGGCTTCCCCTCGTGGGCGTCTCTCCACCTAACTGCACCTCATTGACCAGGGCAGGGCCGCTGCTCCTCAGCCCCGCTGGCTCTGGCCTCGCCCTCTCCCTCAGCTGTCCACCTTCCTTTGCGAGACTCCAAGTATCTGGGAAGATGGCCTGACGGTCTACAGCCACCAGAGCTGGCTCGGCCACTTCCTGGAAGCTGGGCACAGCTCCACGGGGAGTCTCGGGCCGGAGAGCCTCCGGAGCCCACGGCTGCTCCCGAGTGGCAGCCCAGGCCTCCTCTGGGTTTGCAGGGTTGGCCGACAGCCCTTGGGGGTCTCCAGGCTCTGGGGGACCGGTGCATCGAGCCCTGGAGAGAGTGGGGCCCGGGGGGGCCCTGGAGAGCTCGCTGGTGAGGGTTAGCAAGTCCCTGCAAACCTGAGCCCGGCTCTCTGCACCAAATGGTCCCAGAGAACTCTCTGCAGAGGGTGGCCTTGACTTGGGAGTGTCAGGTATCACCCCAAAACCAGCTGTCACCCCAAGGCCAGCCTGATCAAGCCAACTGGGGGCCACAGGGGCTAAAAGGCCCTTTTCATTAGCATTATCCTCAACGCTGAGGACCTCTGGGGTGTGACCGTGGCCTCGAGGGGAGGGTTTAGGAATGGATGGCCTGGGAGGAGGAGGAGGAGAAGAAAGTATGTGGTGTGAGGACGGAGCTGAGCTGGGCAGCAGCCCCAGGGAGTTCAAGGCCACGGCTGAAGAGCTGGTCTGGAGGAGGAGAAAGACAAATGGCAGTGGGGAGGGGGGAGAGAGAGAGAGAGAGAGAGAGAAGACGCTCACTGCAGGGGCGGGCTGGACCTCAGGCTCCGAGAGCCGCCCTCCGTGCTGCCTGGGGCGGCCGCACAGTCAAGCGCAAGGACTGGCCCTGGCAGAGGACCTGGGCGCCCAGCAAGGTTTTCCCGGGCCACGTGTCCTCCCCCATCAAACCCAGGTGGCAGGAAGCAGCCTCTGAGCAAAGCCTGCGGAGCCGCCCCAGGGAGAGCAGGTAAGAGGGAGAGAGGACGAGGGCCAGGCGGCCACGCAGACAGGTGGCCGGGGAGGCGGGCCCAGGCCCCGTCCGGGAGAACCAGCCGCGGGCAGCCACTCCTCCTCTTCCAGCTTTGGCTCCATTCTCGGCTGGGCCCCTCCCAGACAAACGCGGCTACCCACATCCCCAGGCCCTGCTCTAGGCGTGCCCCAGTCAGACCCAGCTCAGCCAGCACCCACTCGGCTGCCCAAGGAGGCATCTCGAAGCTGGCTCTCAGAAAGGAATACCATTCTCAAGGGCGCTCGGGCGCGGCTCCCCTGGGCCAACGCCTGGGCCCAAAGGGCTTGCTTCTGACCTTGGCTGCTCAGAACCGCGGTAGTTCGCCCGCCCTCCCCAGCCCCACTACACCCCCACCACAAAACCCCAGCCGAAGGGAGACGTGGAGGCACCACCAGGACCAGGAACACACAGCCCACCGGCTCCCCTTCTCAGGTTCCCTGAGTCACGCACCAAAGGTCGACCCACATGGAAAGTGCAGTCGGCTACTGCTGGGGAGTCAGTCAATATTAATCCCCATGGAGGCCCTGCATCTTCTCATAGAACACCTCCGGCCTGGCCGGCCTGGGCAGGCCCTGGGGGTGGGGGTGGGGGTGGGGGTGGGGGGCAGTGCAGGGAGCCACGTGCAGGGCTCGCCCAGTAGCCTGAGGAATTAGGTTTCCCACAGACAGAACCTGTGGGGGATTCAGAGGCCCGTGGAGGAAGAGCGGGCAGGAGAGGAGGCTGGAGAAGGAGGCATGTGGATGCAGAAGCCGTGGGCGGAAAGAAAGGATGAGATGAGGACAGCGGCGTGGGAGTGGGGCTCCAGGGCAAACGACTTCTCAGGCCCAGGATCCCAAGCCCCACATGACCCAGAAGAGAATGCCCACCCCCACCAAGACCAGCGGTCAACACAGGGCCCTTTGTCCTCGCCTCCTGACCCCTGCCCTGGGTGGCTGGGAGCCGGGAGCACCCCGAGGCAGGAATGTCCCTGCTGACCACTTCTCTGCCTTCACAGGACTGGAGGCAACTCAGTCCCAGGACCAGCAGGGCCTGCCCCCCACACATTCCCTGGCAAGGCCGGGGCACTGCGGGGTCCCTGGCTCAGGGCAAGACACCCAAGCTGAGGGGCTGAGCGCCAGCTCCTCGCACTGAGGTATGGGAGGAGGAGGACGGGGGAGACGTTGGGCAGGAAGGAAGAGGAGCCTCGGGGCACCTTAAAATCCGACAGGGAGGCCATCAGCTCGTCCAGCTCCCGGGTGGCAGAGGAGGCCGAGATGCGCGTCTGCTGCTGGCTGGGGGTGACCCGCTGCGGGCTGCTCATCTCGCCCTGGTTCACAGTGATGGCGGGGCTGCGGGCGGGCAGGACATCCGTCAGCAGGGATCCCGGAGTCCGGCCCCTTGCTCCCCCAGAGCAGCCCTCCCCGCCTCCGGAGAGCAACAGGTCAGCTCCAACACGGGACCCTGCCACCGCCCCCCCCCCCGGGGCAGTCCGCCAGCTCCTGGTCTCTTCCAGGAGAGAGGGGGTTGCTGTCAGCCAGGGGAGGGGCCCGAAGGTGAGCCGACATGGGAGACTGAGACGAGAGGGCTGCTCAAATGACAACTTTCGCAGTAGACGCCCAAGTTCAAGCTGGCCGGTTAAATAAGGCCGAGCACCGTGTCCTCTCCTTGGCACAGTACGCACGCGTGCGACCGTCCCAACGACAAGGTCACACTGAGAAGAGCTGACACTCAGAAAGCACTCGCCGTCCACCTCGCCTGCTGCAAACCAGAATGCAGGACTGGGTCTTGCCCTACTGAGGCGGGCGGCCTTATCCCCGCCGTCCCACGCCCCTGACCCCATTTTACAGACCGGAAAACTAAGACTTGAAAGAGACACTTAACAAGGGCAGAGCCAAGGTCTGGACCCCACTGTGAGGCTCCAAAATCAGTGCTGATATGCTCCTCAACTACGGGCGCCCTCTGCAGGTGTGGCAGCTCTCTCCTGACGGTGGTGGCAGGTGGAAGGCGGGAATGGTGTCTCATCACTGACTCACCACTACCCTCCCCAGGGGCCTGGGGCAGGGCCTGGTGGACGACAGGCCCTCACGGAGGAGAGGGGTGACAAGGGGGCCGAGCAGGCAGACACCGGAGCAGGAGTGCACCCAGTGGGCACTCACACGGGGCTGGGCACCGAGCTCTCCAGCTCATCCAGGAGACTCTCCACGCTGGGCCGCACGTCCTCCAGACCACGGCCCCCGTTCCGCTTGGGCTTCTCTTTCATCGGGGGCCCAGCTTTGATGCCCAGCAGGCTGTTATTCTCCGGGATGCCGTAGTGAGGGCTGAGAGCCCCAGGCAGCGGGGGGCTCGAGTTGGCCTCATCTTGGGAGGGGGAGAGAGAAAGACACTCAACCCCGAGCCCCCTGGGAAGAAGGCAGGCCTGGGGGTCTGGCGGGCCCCACCCCAGAGACCCGGCCCCACCTGCGGGGAAGCCCGGGGGGTTATGCTGCACAGCGTTCAACTCCAGCAGTAGGCGGTCAAGTTCGGAAAGGTTGCTGCCCAGGGAGGAGCTCATCATGGTAGGTGAGGGCTCGGCCGACTTCTGCTTGTTGGGGAAGCTTTGAGAGACAGAGGGAAGACCACACTGAGATATGCTCCCCAGCTCGGGCGACCCCCAAATTCAGCAGGAGAGTGAGGCGGAGGAGAGAGGGCGTCTCCGCAGCAAGAGGACCGGGGAAGGGATGTGGTAAGAAGAGGGGAGGAAGGAAGTCTTGCCTCAACTGCTCCACTACACGGGTGACGTAACAGCTGATGTATGTATGGAAAAGACAGCGGATGGCAGCGACGGGGCCGCCAGCCAGTCGAGGGGCATTATGGGCTTGCCAAAAGCCTCGGGGACGTCTGTGGTTTCATCCAAGGACCCGAGAGGCAAACCCCAGGCTTTCCGAGCGAGAGAAGGCGCGAGGGCGGGGGCTGGGGCAGTACCTGTAGACGTGCTCCTCCTCGCCGGCGCGGGGACCCGGAGCGCCCACGCTGTCCTGGGGCGTGCAGGCGCTGGGCGTTTTGGCACTGGAGCTGGACACGGGCGGCAGGGACTGGGGCTGCGGGAGGGAGCGTGCTCAGAGCCTCCAGGGCACCCCCAGAAGGCTGCTTGCTCCCAGGCAGTGTCACCAGGGAATTTCCACACCGACTGGAGGCAGGTGATTAACGCTTGGTCACTGCCCCTCACGTGGCGTCTGGGGGGAGGGCCAGACGTTCCCTGGCCTTCTCCCCTTCCCCTGAGCCCGCTGCTCCCCTGGCTCCCCACGCCACTGCCAGGCAAGCTCCTTCAGCTGCAAAGCCTCTGGGGGCTTCGGCCTCTCGCCCCCACCTACCTGCTGGTGGATGAATCGGGAGGCACCGGGCTGCCACTGGTCTAAGGGGTCAAGGAGCGCACCGTTGAGGGCCTCGCTGGACGGGGGTGGAGGGACAGGGGGCGGCACGGCAATCTCCTGGTACGTGTGGTTTCCAGTTGGGTAGGAGTAGGGGGTCTCCTCGGACAAGAACACGGGCCGCTTAGAGATGTGGGAGGTGGTGGACTCCAAGTCCTCCAGCAGGGCGTCTGCAGAGAAAAGGCCCAGGGAGTGGGTAAGAAGCAGGGACCCCGGAACGGACTCCCCAGTGGCAGCGGCCTCCCTGCCTGCACCTGCCCCGCCCATGGGAGAAATGACTGGCCTTGGGTCAGGGAGGTACCAGCTCGGCCCAGCCTGGCTAAGAACCAGCTCCCAAAGTGGCTCTCTTCACCCCCACCCAAACTGAGGGTGCTCTGGGGGTTTCCTGGGCCTGCCCTTGAGGCACTCCTACCTCTGGGAGTCAGGTACCTGTGTTCCCTCCGGACAGGGACAGGGCCATGCAGCTGGCTGGCTGGGAGTCAGAAACGCCTGCCCATGGAACTCAGGGCCAGGCGGGGAGAACGGGTGGGAGGGGCCCCACGTCATTGGGAGGGGCTGGGCAGGGCCAGGTCTCACTTCATTTCCTAGACCTTAAGCTTTCTCAGCTTCCACGTTGGGGGAGCCCCTGGGGTGGTACCTGCCTTCCTGACCACCTAGAAGCAGAACCCAAGGCTCCGGGCTCCTTGAGGTGTGTGGGGAGGTGGGGGCTGGGACTAGGCTGGTTAGGCTGGTGCAGTGTTCCCTACCTCCTTGGGCCAGCCAGGGTGGAGTGCAGTGTGTGTGTGTGGGGGGGGCGGGCAAAGTGGCAAGACTGCTCGGTAGGCTGTTTCTGCGGAAGCCTGGCAAGCAGCCCGGCCCCAGCGGCTCCAGGGCCCCCCTATTCTGCTTTTACCAGCAGCAAAGGAGCTGAGTCGGCCCTCGGGCGCTGGCTTCTGTTGCTATGGCACGGGGCAGACAACAGAGGGGTGCAAGATCTGCCCGGCCTCCAGACAAGAAGGGCACAGCAGGAGGGGCAGGTATAGCAACTGCGGACCTCCCCTCTCCTCACCCCTCCCCTCACCGCTTCTTCCTGGGACCTCCACCAGCCCCACAACTGGAGGGCCTGGCCCCACGGCCACACCTGCATTCCTGCCACACTCAGGGGCTTGCTCACTCTCACCTCTCTGGTGACCTACTGGGGACTCAGTCCCTGGCCCTCGGGATAAAAATATGAGACAGCATTGGCTGCACTTACTGCCACTTCCTAGTGACAGGCACTAGTGGCAGGCAGCGTTGGGCACTTTTGCACTCATGATCCTTCTACTGCTCCACGAGGTGGAATTCTGACCCTTCCTTCGCATATGGGGAAAGCAGAGTGAAGAGGTGGTGGGACTCGCCCCAGATCACAAGGCCAGTGACTGACAGGGAAGCCTGACTCCTCAGAAGCCCAGAAGCCCAAAAATCAGGCCTGCGAGAGGCTGCTATGAGCACCAGGTGATGCCATAGTTAGGGGGTACCACTTCCCAAAGGACGGGCCCCACACTGTCAGGGCTGCCAGGCTGAGCCCTCCTTGTGGCCCCGTCCCCCACACCACCCAGGCTCGAAGAAAGTGACAGGGAAGCAAAGCCCTCACCGGGCCTTGGTCTGAAGGCCCACACCTCCTCCCGGCTGCCTGCCTGGGTCTCCTTCCCCCGAGGTCGGCCACACCTACCGCTGGCTCCTACCCAGTGGCTCAGAGGGGAAGCCTGTTCCCAGGCCCAGGATCCCAGGCCCCCACAGCCCAGCCCCGACCGATCTCCTGACTCCCGAGGAAGGTCAGTCCGGCAGCCTCCTCCCACTCCAGGTCCTTTGGAAGAGATCTGACTTCCTCTAGGAAAGCGGAACTAGCCTGAGTCAGTGTCTAGGTAACAGCAGAAAAGGAACCAGCATCCGGGGCCAATCCCAGTGGCCTCTCCACTGCCACACCTGCTGGCCCGGCTTCATGCAGAGTCCTTAGTTTCTCTGGCCCAATCCGGCAAGGGTGGGGCTTCTCTTTCTTCCTCATGGGTGGAGTCAGACGGGAAACCCCACAGGGCTCCCCAGAGCAGGCAACAAGCGCAACCCAACCCACGGGGGTGGCAGGGGCAGCGGCCGTGCTCGAGCCCTCACCACATGCCGGGAGCTCTACCTGGGTGACCGCTCTCTCAACGACACTACTTTGGATGGTGAAACTGAGGCTCAGGGGCCAGCGAGTTGAAGTGACACAGCTTGGACAAGAACTTGGGTTTCTTGGGCCCCAAACACTCAACAGAAGACAGACAGTTAACCTTCCCCGTCAGACCGTCTGAGCCAGGGATGCCAGGCCCTCTGCATCTAACACCTTCCCTCGTCACTCACGACCCGGCTCGCAGGCTGGCTTGTTGGTTTATGGGCTGGATTCTGGTTTATGATTTCAACGGGCTCTTCCAACACGGACACACCTGGCGGTCTGCAGGCGCAGTCCTGGTGTGCACAGACAAAAGAGCTTAAGTTCTGGAGTTGAACCAGACTGGAGATCGAGCCCCAGCTGCTCGCTCCATCATCTGTGGCCACGCAGCAAAATCACGCAGCTTCCCTGAGCCTCAGTCTCCTCAGTCAGCCGGCGCGGTTTACATGGGACAGAGGCTCTAGCACACACAGGAAGTTGCCGACATCAGCTCTTACTGGCTTTGTGGAATTCAGAAAAATAACCTTCCTTCAAACAGAAGAGAGTAGGATGCAAAGCTCTGACTTCTCCTACGACTTCTACAGGCAGGATGCGGGCAAGGCACGGACAGGGCAGCCTTACAGAGAACGGCAAACTAATACAGAAACACTGACATGGAAACACGTGTGGACGTCAGGGAAAAGGCACATCATTTTCCAAATTTCTGAATGGGCGAGAGGGGAACCCCAGTGAGGCCACACAGTCACAGGGTCTGCGGTGTAGCTTCCTTCTCTCGTGCCACCCATTGCCTCTGCTCAGTGAGTGGACAGGGCATGGCGTCACTGTCCCCCAAGACCCTCTCTCTGTAAACACCTCGGGGAAGAGAGCTGGGAACACAGGAGGCAGCCACGGAGAACACTCTGACCACCGCGGTGCCCTCCTTTGGGTGCAGGGGCCTGCTACCTCCCAGCGGCTGTACAGTGGTCAGAGGTCAAAGTTTCCTTCCAAGTTCAGCCAACTCCTCTGCTTGAGTCAACAGAGGTGGTGGAGGGAGGACTGCAGAGAGGAGTCCACGTGCAAGCAGCACCCCAGAGGGAGAGGTCCCCCAGTTCTCAGTTACAGCCACTGCCTGGAACCCACCCCCTAAATACCCTAGCGGTAGGCTCAGAGGTTCCTCCAACTCAGACCCCAGAGAAGACGTCCAGAAAAGGGGGCCAAGGGGAACACAGATGTGGTAATGAAAGCAGTCAGGGCTCACTCTTCAGGCTGGGGAAGGCCGTCAACCTCCTCAGCATCCCTCCAGGCTGGGGACCCTTCCAGCAAGTCAGAGCCACCCGGAATGCCCCAGTTCAGCTACGGAAGGAAGCTCTCCCTGGGGCCTCCCAGCCCCTTTCTGGAGGAAACCACCTAGATTCTGAAAACTTTTTGCCTCTCTCAGCCACGTGAAGAAGGCCCTGGCACTTCCCTTCCAACGTCTGTGTGGAGAGAGAGGTTCTCTCCAACCTGGGGGCCAAGAGGGGCAAGGACCCTGCGTGCCAAGTCTCCAGCCGGCCAAAAGCCACTCAGCTACACCTGGCGACGAAGGGGTGTAGATCTTCCGCTGCTTCCTGCCAGAGGGCGCTATTGGCCCACCGGCTCCCTGCCGCCGGGAGTAACCGAAGGTAACCTCTCGCAATCACGGAATTTCGGGCTGAGGAAACCCCGGGAGCCCAGCGCCCCCCGCCCTCACTCCCAGGCCCAGGGTAAAATTCAATACCGGGAAGCTGGGCTGAGCTGGAGGGCCAGAGCAGGGTCCAAGGAGGAGCAAGAGGCGGGCTGGGTGCCAAGCCTCCCGCCTGTGCCTGCGGCACACTATCATTTGAAGGTGCGACCCAAGAGTGACGCAGCTGCGGAGATCCACAGGACTCACGCCCTGGCTGCAGGCCCTGGCTGCCAGCACCGCCTCCGCAGATGCACCCACGGCGGTGCCTGGCCCCGAGCAACGCTCAGAGTAGCAGTGGCTTCAAGTCCAGGAGTCTGCCAGGGGGCAGGCGGCTGAGCTGCAGGGAGCACTTGGACCAGGCCGAGAAGAACAGGCCTTACCCCGGTCCCAGCCACTGAGCCATGGTGCGTAATCCCAAGGGCCTGTTGGGCGCTGCCAGATCTGCAGACGCGAGTGGGTTAAGACACAGGTGTCAGGCTCATTGCCCCTGCAGGGGACCAAAGGGCAGGGCCAGTCTGCCTACATTCCAGGGCCAACTGCCCCAAGCATGCTGGGCAGAGGGAGTCCTGGGGGAGGGGGGGACACTCATCCTCCCAAGGTTGGGAATGCCCCGGGACTCTGGGTCTGGGGACTCAGGCTGACCTGCTGACACATGGCGCCCAGTAAGTTAAAGAGAATCAAAGAATCCTCTCCATTTCTAACTTCGACTGGTATAGAAAAACAGGTCAGAGCTCTTTAACAAGACTGGCCTGCCTCTTCCTCCTCCCCCTCAAGCCCCAGCCACTCGTCAGTATTCGATAAAGACTATCGAGAGGTCTAGAGCTGAACAAGCACCGAGGGAGGGAGATAAAGGTCCATCCAGGATCCTCTGTGTGTGTGGGGGGGGGGGGCTCGGGGGATGGGGGGATCCTGAGCCATTCCCTCCTCCCAGGCTCTGAGCACACTAAGCTGTTAGAACTCACACAGGGGGATTCCGAGTCACACAGACTCGGCTCAGTGGCTGCGTTGCCCAGCTGGGCTACGGAACTGCTCTCGTGCCCCAGTGTTCTTGTCCGTCAGATGGGAGTCCCACCCCCTTACTCACAGGAATGAGGATTACAAGAGAGAACAGATACAGAGTCCTTGCTCAGCACAGTCCTGGAATAGGGCACACACTCAGTACGTGGGGGTTGCTCCGCAGACAGGAGCTCCCTCCCCGAGAGGTGGTCAGACCTGCAGGGGACAGAGAAAGCACCCCTCATCCTACCCACTCCTGGGGGCAAAGGGTGCTGCAATCGTGGGCCAGCAGTTAGGGGCACCATTCTGGGGAAACCCAAGTCACCCTGGAGAAGCCTCCCTAACAGGGCTCCAGGGATGGGCCGGGTGGCAGTGGGGCATCTTCGGGTCCCCGAGTCCTCACTGTCAGACCTGTCCCAGTGCAGGGCCCCTGAGCACTCCTCCACTCGGCAGCCCCAGGCAGAACTAGAAGAGATGGGGTCCTGTGGACATCCGCAAGACCCCACCTCGACAGGCCCAGGAGAGGCCCACAGCGAGAACAAGATGTTTCCAAGACTCGGTCCCTCCCCTTCTTTCTGCAGGCAGGTTTAGCTCAGCTCTCACCGCCCCCGGCCGGGGATGCCAGCTTCCTGAGGAGCTGACAAGCAGAAGGAAGGAGCAGCGACAGCGCCCAGAGAGCCGCAGCACGGGGCTGCCGGAGCGCAAGGGCCGGCCCCACAGCCCAGGGCCCGCTGTCCATCCTGCACTTAGCACAAGACCCAGGCTCTCAGAGAGACAGCACCAGCCCAGCAAGGCCCTTCCCTGCAGGTCCTGGATTGACCCAGCCTTCCCGCCTGTCTGTCTCACTGGACTCTGACCTCTGAGCAAGGGAGGTTTGGGGCCCCGCTGCTGAGTGCCTGCTGGGTGCTGGTGGCCGAGAGTGTCAGAGAAGCTACCCAGCCTCCTCACTGCTGCCTGAGCTCAGGGACTGAAGCAGTGAGCGGGGCTGGGCCCTTCCTAAGGAAGGAGCTATGTAAACAGCAGGGCCAACCCCTGCAGATGGTCTCATCTCGGCCCCTTTCCTGAATCTCTTCCAGATTAGGAAGGAGAGCAGAAGGAAAAGACGGCTCTCCCCTCCCCCAGCCCCAAGCACAGAGCACACGAGCAGTCCGAGCAGTCCGAGCAGAGGTAATCCAATCCGCAGCAGTGGGGTACTTTTGCTCCGTGAGTAACTCCCCAGGAATGGGGAGCTGGGTATATTTATCCTGATAACTGTCCTGGGAGCAAAGGCAGACCTGTGACCAGGAAGGGCCAATCCACAATTAGGCCAGATCCGCTCTCCCCCACCCAGCCTGGGGACCCAGGGCCTAGACACTGACTAGGAACTCAATCTCCTGGAGGGGACTTTCCTGCCAACTTGGGTTCTTGTCAACTGACTGTCTCCTCTCCAAGAATTCAGCTCTAGAGAGCAGAGACCTTGTCTTGCCCATGCCATGGCCCCAGCAGCTAGAATGAATGGCTGACTGGCAGAGGGACGGCGAGGCAGAGGAAGACAGGGAAGGAGCAGCAAGCACACAGGGAAGCCAGGAGGCCACAAGCCCAGGCCCAGCCAGCTGGGTGCCTGTCCATAGGTCACACCATACCTCTGGGTCATCATCTCTATCTGTAAAATGGGCAGAACCCAATTTGTCCCCATTGCTGGTAGCAAGCTCCGAGGAAGAGATAACACAATTTCAGGTGAGAGTTACGGAACGTGTCTAAATCCAAGATACTGCTACCCCAGGCAGGAACAGCCCTCCCTAAGGGGCTGGCTAGGAACCGATCAATCCTGAAGTGCCCTCTGAATATGCAATAACCATGCCTGGAGGTTGTGAAGACTCGGCCGCCCTTCCCTTGGCTGACTCATGCCTCACTCAGCAAGGACTGCTGCTCTGCTCTCACGCCCCAAAGGAAGTGCAGGCTTGGTGACACACCGGAAACCAGGGGAGGCCTCGTCTTCCAATCTCCTGCCGAGGGAGGTGGGAGGCGGCCCGGCCGTTCCCTGGGCTGCCCGCAGGCTGTGGGAAGTGGTTTCCTGCTGCCGAGGAGCCCCTCCCTCCTTGCAGGGCTTACACAACAGGAGTGCTCGCAAGTTGGCTTTACTGGGTGCCTGGCCTGTGCCCAAGGCCACGGAGCACGAGTAACCGGAGCCTCGAGAGAATAAAGGCGGAAAGGCAACTCCCAGAGGTCACCGGGGGTGCCGGGCAGAAGGCCGACCAAGCCAGGCCCCATCTGTACCTGGCACCCACCCAGGACCCCCCACTGATCAGGCTCCCAATCTGATTGGGCTCCAGGAGGTTAAGCAGCAGCAGGTGGGAGGAGCCGCCCAGGTTTACCCAGCACCCCACCCCCCACCCCCACCCTAGAGGCGCAGGAACAGGTCCCGGCTGGCAAGAGAGCAGTTTCTTTTCTATTGCAAATAACTCATCTCCCAGACCAGAATCAGCGGGCCGCGCCCTCCCCCAGAGGTCCCAGGACACCGTGAACACGTTTCATTGGTCAGATTTCAGCCACCTCTTCAGGTCACCCAGAGACTCCAGACTTTTTAAGGTCACGTCTGGGGCCCAGCCCCAGGCCCATCCCACAGTGTCCTCCGTGGGTGAAGCTCGGCTTCAGGCACAAAAACACAGACAGCCTAGAACCCTGAAGCCTCGAGTGCTGGAACTTTTCTCAGCTCTCGCAAATCCTTCCAGTCCAGTCCTGCAGTCTGGGCTCTTCCAGGCCAGGCAGCCTGTTGCAGAGCGAGCAGGAAGGCTCCATGGGCCTCTCACCCCCGGCTAATCACCAGCAGGGGTTCAGAGGGGCTCAGAAGCGAGAGTCATATGCCCTACAGAGAGCCGAAAGGGAAGTTCAAGAGTTTGCTGGCCGCAGCAAGGAGCTGTAGTCTTTTCACCACTTGGTCGATTTCATAGCACGGGCCACCCACCCACTCTTGGCCAGTTCAGGTTCTAAGCAATGAGCACAGCCCACGGTGGCCACAGAGCAGGTCCGGGCCTCCGGCCTCAGGGAGCTGGGTCGTTTCCCTAGCTCTCTCTGGTCTGCCTTCCCCAGTTCTCCTGTAGCACCACTGATGGCTCCTGCATTTCACTGGCCCCCAGGTTGCCTCAGTTCTTCCTTCACGAGGCCTCTCCCCCTTACTTTCCTCCCTTCCTTTTTGTAACAGGCGGGCAACAACTTGCACTGGCACCTGAACCCATATTCGGCTCCCTCCCCAACTACCGGGCCGCAGCGCCCTGCTTGGGGCTCTCCCACACCGATCCAGCAGTCTGAATGTCTCTGACGCCCAGCAGTTTTGCACGCGCCCCCTGTCATTCTCGCCTCTCCCACTCGACGGCATGCCCTCCATGGACGGAGACCTCCCTCCCCTCGCTGGATCCCCAGCACAAGCACCCTCGCAGGCGGACGGACGCGTGCCAGACGAGGAGGAGTCACAGTGCTCCGCCACCCACGGCCCTCGCTGCCTACGGGGTGAGACAGGAGCCCTGGGGCTGGCATTCTGGTCTGCAGCTTCTCAGAACATGGGCCCAGACTAGCCTGTGCCGCTTCCTTGGGCCCCCTCACGGCAACCGGCCTCTCCAACCAAGCTGTGCCCCTCCTTCCTGTCCTCAGCCGTGCCTTTACTCACAACAGTGAGCGTGCCCCGCCCCGTCTGCCACCAGGATATTCCTGCCTCCAGGGGGCAGATGGAGGCGGGGCACAGGAGCCGGCTCAGGGTGAACCCAGAATACCTTCTGAGGATCCAGTTTACTCAGGAGTGAGTAATTCAAACCACTGCCTTAACTTAAAACAAGCCCGGCTAAATTTAACTGTTAAATTAAAACAAGCAAGGTTATGGAGTCAAACACGAAATGCAAACGGACTATAAGGTAAGAAGTGAGGCTTCAAAGAGGCCTTCTGCACGTGCACTTTGGGGAGCAATTTTAAGCAGCGCCACAAAGCCACCACTGTCCACACAAAAAGCCACCCGGTCCGAACCGCAGATCTGGCTATCCGCTAGCACTGGGAACAGGGACAGTAATGTGGCGTGTACCCTGCTGGCACCCTGACCGACACGGCAGTGTGGCAGAGTGGACAGAACCGGCCTCCAAAAACTGAGGTGGGCAGGTTCAGGGCTACCACTCACTAGCCTGGGTGGCGATTTCCTAGACCGTTCTGGGCTTCTGTTACTCAGACGCCTCATAGAGTACACAGTGAGAAATCAATGAAAAAGCGTTCGAAAGCCACCGTGAAGGCTGGGGAGAGCCTCCTCTGCCCTCCCACTGTGCGTGACACAGAGGAGACGGTAAATAAACCCCATTACTGGTTTTCATCTTCCTTTTGGGCAGGAGCAGGAGGAGGTGGAGCCAGGGACTGAGGCCAAAAATCTTGGGAGCTGAGACAAGTCCGTCACTAACTCAGGCCTCCTAGCTGAGCAAACCGCTGACCTCACCCCTCCCTGCCTCGGGTTCATTCCAAGTCCTCCTCGGAGAACATCAGCTGAGCCCAGAAGCCTCCAACTCCCCAGCAAGGATAGAGGCAAGAGAGCGAGGCATCTGGGCTCCAGAGCTCACGCCCACTGCCACCCCAGCTCTACTGCCTGCCAGGAAGTCACAGCTGTGGGAGCCCTGTGGCTTCGAACCTGGAGTCAGAAAAACAGAAGGAGCTGCCCAAGTTGCACGGAAGCTCTCAGCCTCCGCCCTCCCCAAGGAGGAAGCCCAGGAGAAGGCCACCACTGCTCCTGCCACTGAGGCTCGGCGCCCAGCAGAGGGCCACAAAGGGCCGAGAAACAGGACTGCGCAGCCAGCAAGCTCAGACGGGGGAGGGGAGGAGAGTGACATCATCCTTCCTGAGCCTCCACCAGGACCCTGGCCGCACCCCCAGTTCACAGATGCGGACGGAGGCTGGGGGACATCCAGTGAACACGCTCTGCAGGCAGGCTCAGTCCCCACGAGGACAGCTCTGCCCGGCTGCGGGCCTGTCTGCTTTCCTTCCTCCGCAGCCCATGGAGAGCGGCTGTCAACAGCCTTCCCTCATGCTGCCTGTCACCACTCTCCGGTCCCCAGAGTCCCCAGAGCAATCCGAAAAGGCTGGCCACGGGGTGCCTGTCCACCGCTGCCTGAGGACCCTGGTTCTCATCTCCCTCCTCCCCCTTCCTCCTTCACCCTCCGCCTGAGGCAGGGTTCTGGCCCCCGATGAGCCCCTACAGTGGCATGTGAAGCCCAAGGATTTGGAGAAGGCCGAACTTTCAAGTTCTAGGCCAGCCTGCTGCTGTGTGGTCACCGTGCGTGCTTCCTTCCCATGACCGGCCTCGTCCGAGCCGTATGATGCAAGGCAGGGCAGCCCAGGCGCTGACCTCCACCCCCACCTTGTAGCCAGGGGTCTTCCTACCAGACGAGGGACGGGCCCCGGGCACAGAGGGGGTCAGTGGCTTCTCGGCCCCCTCGGACACCAGCAGAGGCAGCAGGCAGCCAGGGCTGCGCTGAGAGAGGGACGGGGAGCAGCTCAGGCTGATGTGAAACCGGCCAGCCGTGAGGGGTGCCACCACCCGCCGTCCATCCTGGGCAAACGGTCACGAAGTGCTGACATCTGCAATTCACTTGCTTTTTTTTTTTTTTTAAGATTTTATTTATTTAGTTTTAGAGAAAGAGGGAAGAAGGGAGAGAGGGGGGAGAGAAACATCGATGTACGAGAGACATCAATCAGTTGCCTCTCGCACACCCCCAGCTGGGGGCCCGGCCCACAACCCAGGCACAGACCGCCACTGGGAAGTGACCCAGTGACCTCTCATCTGCAGGCCAGCGCTCAGTCCACTGCGCCACGCCAGCCAGGGCACGACGTGTTTGCTTTTAATTTTAAAAGACAGACTGAGGGGGGAAGAGAAAGTAGACTGAAGTAGGTTCAAGGTTATCCCATGACCATCAGCCCCACACACAAGTGTTCTAATATGCTTGCTTTCTTTTTTTTTAAAGATTTTATTTATTTACTTTTAGACAGAGAAGTGAGGGGAAAAGAGGGAGAGAAACATCAATGTGTGGCTGCCTCCTATATGCCCCCAACTGGGGACCTGGCCCACGACCCAGGCATGTGCCCTGACTGGGAATCGAACCCGCAACCTTTCGGTTCACAGGCCAGCGCTCGATCCACTGAGCCACAGCAGCCAGGGCCCAATGTGCTTTCTTGCATGAGAGAAAGAGCTCAGAAGTGCACGGAACCCCAGGTGTGGCCTCAGGAAGAAGGGTGGGCAGTGCACAGTTCTCATCTGCCAGAAGTGTCATCTGCAGCGCAGATCCCTGCACGACACGATTTGGAACTGCCGTCTGAGAGAGAGACAGTCAAGAGCTCGGAGACGGGTGGATGGGAGGGGAAAGGCCAGGGCCGGCTGCCCTCCGCGTCCCACAGTTGACCCTCCATGGCACTTCCGCTTCCCCAGCGGCGTGTGCACCATCCAGCCCTGGCCGTCTCAGCCTCACAAGTTCTGGAAGTCAGCTGCTCAGTTCTGGGCAAGACGGAGTTCTCCCGGGGCGTGACAGCTGGTGTCACACAGTCTGGCACCTCCCGAGACCAAGGGCACAGTGTAGGGAGGGCCCATCATGTGCACAGGAGCCTTGAGCCTTCTCCCAGGCCCTCCCGCCCCTGCTTACCACCCCCCCCACCCCCAGCCACTGGTCCCTGGTCCCCTGGTTCCCTGGTCCCCATGCTGGCAGGCGCCAGGCCTGGCTGCCCCAAGGCCCTGGCAGGATGGTGTCGCTGATCTACAAAGGAAGGGTGCCTATGGCCACTGCCCTGAGGACACAAATTTCTTTTTTTTTTTAAGAAAAATTTATTTCCTTCCTTCCTTCCTTCCTTCCTTCCTTCCTTCCTTCCTTCCTTCCTTCCTTCCTTCCTTCACAGAGAGAGAGAGGGGAGGCAGAAGGGAGAGAAACACTGATGTGAAAGAGAAACATCGATCAGTTGTCTCTTGTACGTCCCCTGACCAGGGACAGAACCCACAACCACACACATGCCCCTACCGGGAATAGAACCGGTGAACTCTCACTTTGCAGAATGTCGCCCAAACCACTGCGCCACACCAGTCAGGGCACAGCTTTCTCGAGAAGCCCAGATCCTTGCCAACTCTCTGCATTGGGAAACTGGCCTCTTCCTAGACAGGGAGGGAGCAGAGAGAGGCCGAGATCCTCATGGCCTTGGCTAACCAGAGTCACACCAGGAAACCACAAGAGAAAAAAAGGAGGAAAGACAGACTTTTCTGAAACAAAAAGCATCCAGAGAGACCTGGGCTGTCAGTCTCGCCGGCGGGGCTTCCATGGAGGTACATCACAGTGCAGAGGAGGGCAGGGTGGGAACAGAACCAAGGTAAGACCCCATCATCTACCTGCAGGAAGCCCACCCACCTTAGAGCTGAGGCAGAGAGCCAGGCAGGCGGCAAGCCTCACGGGAGAACTGAGCGGGTGGCCCGTGCCCTGGGGCTCCCACTGCAGAGAGGGTCCCCGGGCCCCAGCTTGGCACGGTGCGGCGTGGCATGGCGTGATGCAGTGTGGCCAGCCAGTTACACCAGGAGACTGGTGGGGGAGGGGAGGTGTCCACCTCAGTCCTAATTTGGATTTAATTGGAGGAGCCACACTGGAGCTCTGGGAATTCACCCCAGCAGAGCCAGGACAGATGGCAAGAGAGTGCCCAGCCACAATGCCAAAGACATCACAGGGGAAGCCCCGAAAGTACACACACAAAATATTCCAAAAATCTGTTTGGAAGTTGGATTGTAAATTGTGGGGACTGTCTTCCAATAGAAGGAGTGCTTTGAAGGGGGGATCTGGGTAACTTCCACTGGCCCTCGGGGTCTGCAGTGTCTGCATGGAGCACTTTCTCACTCTGAGGAGGCCCCCGGGGCAGGGGGCAGGCCCACCAGAGTCAGGAGCACCCAACCCCATTGCTCCACACCCACAGTGCCTGCTCTGTGCTCGGCGGCGTGCTGTGCACTGAGGGGGCAGCTGCCCTGGATGCTGCTGGTCTAAACTTCCCAAGGATGGACAGGCCCAGAAATACTGTGCTTCTGTCCCCAAACAACCATACAGAAAATCGGGGAGTCTCATGTTTAACCTGGCAACCTCTGCTCGCAGCGCAACCGCCAACTGGGGCCACCGCCTCTGCTCCTGCCCACCACTGTGCCCACACAGGAAGCGGTCACCAAGGAAGTCACTGAGCTGATCGAGCGCCACCGGCTACTGCCCTCTCTGACACTGCTTTTTTCTCCTTCTTAAAAGTGGAAGTCTCAGTCCTGGCTGAGTAGCTCAGTTGGTTAGAGCACTGTCCCCACATACCAAGGTTGCACTCCCTGGTCGAGGCAAATATAAGAATCAACCAGTGAATGCATCAGTAAGTGGAACAGCAAATCCATGTTTCTCTCTCTCTAACTCTCCTTTCCTCTCTCTCAAATCAATACATTAAAAACTTATCTTTAAAGTGGAAGTCTCTGCCCCATCCACCCATCCAGGCTATGCCCGAACTCTAATGTCTTCTTCCGTGGGCACCGCCCTTGAGAGGGGTCGCCTGCAAGCACGGGGTGGGGAGGTGGGATGCCTGGCCCCCTGCACTGTCTCACTCCACACCCAGGTGAGGCAGCAGCTGGGGTAAGAGGAGTCAAACAGCTCTGGCTGGGAACAATGGCCCCTGGGGACAAATTTCAAAACACAGGCACCACAAGCTACCACAAGACTCTCCCCAGGGTCCGAGGCCTCTGAGGGAAGCTCCCAGGGGCTGAGTGCTGCCCTCAGGGCCAAGGGCAGCTCTGCGAGGAGCAGCAGACAGCAGGAAGTGCCAGTGGCTGCTAGCGTTGGCCCTGGGGAGCTGGTGGCAGAGCCCAGGCTGCTCAGGCCCGTGAGCAGCGACAGCCAAGTGCACATTCCACTCCCCCTTCTGCCTGATTCTGCAGTTCCTTAACTGCCCACCCTACCTTTTTGGTGAAATAGGAATTGTAAATGGTTATAGGTTGGCTCAGAGAAATCTTCCAAGACCTCTTTCAGCAATGAGCTCTGATTCTTCTCTTCCCAGAGGGGACTCTATAGGCAGTGGGACCAAGAGAGGGGGTGGGTGAGGGAGGCCATCAAGACTGCGAAAGAGGTCACTGGCCTGAGCCCTGCAGACTGAACCCCACCCCTGCCACCTGGACGTGTCTGTGCTGACTTAGTCTTAAGAAATCAGGGGATTTCACATAAAAGCCAAGATTTCTGGCTTCGCAGGAGCAGTCAGAAGAGCCGGCAATACTGGTCCACTTCCCTGCAGGGCAACCACTGGCCACAGCACAAAATCTAGGTCCCTTCCTGTCCGGCCCACTTCACCCATTCACAACGCCTGCCTGGCCCCAGCAGGGCCACAGATTGGCGGCACAGTGTGGTGTGGACTTTGTAGTTGAACTTGATGACACTGCACCTCTTTGAGCTCAGTCCCCTCGTCCACAGAAGAGTGTAGTAACAGCCCCCACCCCACAGGGTTCCCAAGGCTCGCTCAAGCCATGCGGAGGCCTGGCGTGTCACACGCATCTGGTCCACACATATCATTAGTGCCTGCCTCACCAGGGGACTCCAGGTGACGCCCCCGACTGCCCCAAGGGGTGAACGAGCACCCAGCACAAGCCCTGAGCAACTGCAGAGGGAGTGCCCTGGAGGGTGCCAGGTGGGGGCCCGACTCTGGCACTGGCCCCCCACCTCCTTTGCTAATATACCAGGACTGGACTGCTGATCTTTGCCCCAAGGACTTGGTGGGTAAAAAGACTTGCCAAGAGGAAGCATCCAGAGGCCCCCGTGCTCAGGGTGTGGGGAGCTCGGTACACAGAGCCAACAGGAGGAAGGGCACTGCCGGTCCTCCTGGAGGCCCGGTCCAAAGGCCAGCCTCCCCGCCCACAGTGCCATCTGCTCTGGCAACTGCGCTCCAAGGGAAAAGCCCAGCGACGGGCCAGCGTGGTCCTTGCTGTGCCTGCCCGTCCGAGGTCTCTAACTCCTGCTTCTGCCGAGGGTTCATCCTCTGGGGCAGCACTGACATGGGCCACCCTGGACTTACTCCACGGGCAGTCCGAGGCTCTGAGTGTCAGACAGGACAAGCTCCAGCTTGCACTTGGCCCAGCAATCCCACCCCCGCTGACTTGGCTGAGCTCCCCACTGAGGGCACAAGGATTCCTCATCCCCCTTTTCAGAGCCAGGGAGGCGGACAGCCAAGGAGGTGGGAACCTGGTATCAACGGAGGACCCTCTCGGGACTGTGTGGGCCGCCTGCAAGGTCTCGCAAAACGGCGTGCACGTGTCCCTACAGCACTGCGCTGGGGAGGCGGGTCAGTTTCAGGGTCCAGAGGGCCTGGGAGTCTGCAAAGGGAAATAAACCACTGCCAGGACGACACCAACAGCTCGCCAGTGGGTCCACCGGAGACAAGTCTCATCACTTGGGGCCAGTGACCGACGTTTCTGGAGTGGGCCTGCTGGGCAGCGACCCAGGCCACACACACTCCCCTCTCCAGCAGAGCCGCAGCCGAGGAGGGCTCGTGAAGCGAGGGGACACTGCCTCACTTAGGTGTCCAGGGCCCACCTTGAAAAAGGGGGAGTGCCACACATCTGCGCCCGTCCGTGTCCCACCTGCCTCCTCCAGTCCCTCCTGCCCTCTCTGGTGCTGCATCCTTGCCAGTGGCATCCCCAACAGTGCTGGGCACGGGGGAGACAAAGACACAGCCTCTTCCCCAGGAAGCACTAAGTGGGGAGACTGTCCTAAAAGGCAGGGGGAGAGGTAAGAAGGGGCCTTCCCGGCAGAGGCGGGAGCAGAGGCAGAGGTGAGGAGCAGCCTGGTGGACAGAGGGGCTGGAGCTCAGGGTACAAGCCCCAGCTTGGTGAAGAGGAGTCAGGGACCCAGGGCCAGCGGTGGGGCCTGGCCTTACAAGGGCAAGCCCGGAGAAGCTACCGGCCGGCAGGGCCAGGCATGTGTGTCAGATCACTGGGGCAGCCAGCGCGTGCGGGAGAGGCGGGGAGAGGTGGGAGAGGCGGGGAGAGGTGGGAGAGGCGGGGAGAGGCGGGGCTGGGCCGGAGGGAGACCGAGAGTCACAACGCTCTAAATAAACCTGGCTAAAACCAACAAGACCTGGTCACTGGGTGGCTGTGGAGAAAGAGGGAGGAGTGCAGGATGCCTCCCACGTCTGCTTCCTGTGAGAGGACGGAGCCGGCCCCGATGAGACAGGGAGACGGGACGGGGAGCGGGAAGGAGAGAAAGTACACAGGAGGGTCAGGGTGACAAGGGCAGTGATGGAGGCCAGGCCAACCACAGGGCCACACAGGCCAGGGCCTGCTTTTCTTCCCTGGCCACATCGCCTAGGACTCTCCCAGGGCCCAGAGAGCAGCGATTCGGGACACAGTACAGGGCTGCCACTCCAGTCTGCTGGTCCCTCTGAAAGCAAGCGGTGCTCCCGGCCTGGCCTCGGGGGCATGCGCACCCGCACAGCATGCTGCCAGCTCCAGGCATTTTTGGAATGCTCAGGATCACCTGGGTTTCCTCCCTCTGCCCCTGCAGCCTGGTGCTGAAGTCTGCCCCTCCCGCAACAGCTCCCCTCCAGGAGAGGGGTCAGGCCAAGCCCGTGACCAAAAAGCAAGTTCTGGCTGGTGTGGCTCAGTGGATTGAGTGCCGGCCTTGGAACCAGGGGGCTGCAGGTTCAATTCCCAGTCGGGGTGCATGTGGGCTGGGTCCTCAGTGGGGGGCGTGCAGGAGGCAGCCGAGTGTTGATGTTTCTTTCCCTCTCTTTCTCCCCCCTTTCTCCTCTCTCTAAAAATAAAATACTAAAAAACAAACAAACAAACCAAGTTCTTCCTGACAAATGAGCACGGCGCGGGGGGGGGGGGGGGGGGGGGAAAGGAAGGGGACTCGCCATGCACCCTCCACCCCCTGGCAAGCCCAGGACAATCTCAGAAGCCTTGTGGAAATGCCCTTCAGAACTGTCCCAGAGTCCCAAACCCGCGGACCCAGGTGGAGTTCGACAGACAGGGCTCAGTATCTGAAGAGAGGATGCCAGAGGCCCCAGAGGCTGGCCCCACCTCAGCTGTCACACCAGAGCCACCCCGAACCGCCGTCCAGTGGAGGAAGTAAAGGCTGGCCACCGAGTGCGGCCCCGCGGCTCAGGCTGAGTCTCTCGTGAAGCCACTGGGAGGACTCCGCCACAACCCCCATCCGGCGAGCTCAGCACACACACAGGAGCCTCCCGCTGCTGCGCCTGCGTGCGCGCTGCCCCCTCCGCGGAGACCACCCTCCTGTCTCCGCACCGGCAAGTCCTCCCTCTTCCCTTGAGACTTATCACGGTTCAGCTTCCTCTCGTGCAACATAAGGATAAAAAGATCCGCCTTGCCCACCTGAAAAAAGGGAATGTGTAGTTTCTGTTCTGGAGGCCTCTTCTGCAAGAGAACCCCAAATCTGACTAGGGAAATCCTTATTGACGATATAAAGGATGACAGTTTAGGGCTTTTTCTAAATGTCAAGATTCCAATTAAGATGCACAACAAAGAGTCAGTTAAGGGCACCATTTCTTCCAGGAAGCCCTCCCTGACCACACTCCCAGCACAGGGTTCAAGACCCCTTTCCGCTGAGTTCCCGAAGTACTTACTGCTCACTTCCTCTGAGAACACACATTAAACTGGTAGAAACTGCCTGCGTGGATGCCTGTGTCCCACCAGCCTGTGACAGCTCAGCAAGGGCCGGGGGTGTGGCTTTAGTATCTACCTTCAAGTCTTCGAACAGGGCAGTGCCTGGCACACAGGTGCTCTGTGGACAACCACTGGGTGAATGCCCCCCACCGAGCCTATGTGCTGCAGAGATCTGCCCCCCCTGCCCGCCCACTGCACCCAAGAAACCTCTGGTCTCCGTGGTGGCTCCCCACAGGCAAACCACCGTGGGGGACAGCCACACATGAGAACACACAGGGTCCAGGCCCTCCCTGCTCTTCTAACCCAGAAATGCCCTCGGTTGTGATCTAGTTCATGCCACCCCTCCCCAGCCTGCACCACTCCTACCCTTAAAATATATATATATATATATCAAAGGAACACTCCACAAGACTTTGTGGCCAGAGCACAGCAGCCCCCTGTGGGCACCTAAGGTTTAAACTCACTGTGTGGCCTATCTGGCTCCCTCTGGGAGGGGGGGCAGTCAGTGAGGGGGGGCGAGGCCCACAGGAGTAAGGAAGCTGGGAGGGAGTCTGGGTCCCAGGCAGAGTCGGGACCAGGGGCGGGATGGCACTTTCCCTTGCACTGGAGAAGGAGGCAGAGGAGAGGCATCGGCCAGCGCAAGGAGCAGGGCAAGCCCCGTGTCCGGCCAGCTTGTCTGGTCATACCTCTCCGCATGGGGCAGGGGCAGCAGCAGACGTGAGCTGGAACATGAAGGTTTTCCTGAAATGTGCGTCACTGGAATGTGTTAGCAACACCAGCCAGGGGCTCTGCCGCTGGGAGTGGCCGGGAGCATCACAAGGATCAGGACTGAGCCACCGGGAGACAGACGGACGGAACCACAGAGCGCAGCACGCACCCGAGATCAGCGGTGCCGCGGGGAGCCCGTGGGGAAAACTGGCCAGGGGAAGGAGGAGGGAGACGGGATTTGGAAGAGAAACTGAAAGGGAGAGGAAGGCAAAAAAATAATGTTTTGCAAACTTTTTTTGCTCATTTCTTTCGACTTTAAAAGGCCCTTTTTACAAAGAAACAGAGGATGCCAGAAATAGTAAATTTGTGGGTAAATATAAAAGGTTAACAATGTGGTCTGAGTATTGAGATATATGTAGACGTAAAACTTATGACAATTACAAAGGCCGGGAGGGAAAAATGGAAACATACTGTTGTAAGGTTCTTACATCATACGTGAAATTGTATGACATGACCTGAAGATCGATTATAAGTTAAACCATAAACCACACAGCAACCACTTGGGGGTGGCGAACACACGATACATAGGTGACCTGCCCCTGAAACCTGTATCATTTTATTTACTTTAAAAATGTGTGTTTATTTTTGGAGAGAGGGGAAGAGAGGGAGAAAGAGGGGGAAAAAGCAATGTGCTGCTCGCACGGCCCCCACTGGGGGCCTGGCCTGCAACCCGGGCATGTGCCCTGACGGGGAATGGAACCAGGGACCCTTCGGTTTGCAAGATGACACCCAACCCACTAACCCACACCAGTCAGGGCCTATATAATTTTACTAACCAATGTCACCCCAATAAATGCAATTTAAAAATTTTAAAAACCATAAAGCAACCACTAAAAATGGCAAACCAATGAGGTACAGCTAAATAAGCCAACAGCAGAGATAAAATGGAATCCTAAAAAATATTAGATGAATCCAAAAGGAGGCAAAAGAAGAAAGACTAATGAACAGATGGCACAAACAGAAAACAAGTTTTAAAATGCTAGACACACCCAATCATGCAGATAATTACTCTAAATGTCAGGTCTACATACTCAAAAGGGAAAGATTGTCAGGCTGAATAAAAATGCAAGATTCAACATCTACTACTTATAAGAAACATTTTTTAAAATGGTTTATTTATTTTTAGAGGGAAAGGGAAGGAGAAAGAGAGGGAGAGAAACATCAATCTAAGAAGAAACATCAATTTGGTTGCCTCTTACACACCCCCAACTGGGGACCTGGCCCACAACCCAGACATGTGCCCTGACTGGAAATCGAACCAGTGACTTTACAGTTTGCAGGATGATGCCCGACCCACGGAGCCACACCAGTCGGTGCTACAGGAAACACTTTCAATATAAAGACACAGACAGATGGTTCCTACTGGTTTGATGTGTATAAAACGATGGAGAAAAACAGACCATGCTAACAGTAACACGCGGAGTTGGAGCGGTTCTGTTAATACCAGACGAGGCAGCAGCCTTCCGGGCAGGGGTGTTATTACCAGGGACAGAGAGGGGCATCTCATAATGATCACAAGGTCAAGATGTAGCATCCTGAATGCACATGCACCCACTGCCAAGGCTTCAGACCAGACAGAGCAGAAACGGACAGAACTGAAAGGAAAAGGAGACAAGCCTACAATCATAGTTCAAGATTTCAAACTCTATTTGAGAAAGGTCAATGCCCTTCCAAAACCAGCCAGAGAAGAAACAAGCACATAACCCAGGAGCGGAGGAGCAGCAGGGCAGAGGGCCAACAGAGGCCCAGGTGTCGGAAGGCGCGAGACCCTGGGTTTTGCTCACGGAGGCCGAGGGGATTGGGGGGGGCGGCGGCAGTAGAGCAGGGAAGGGTCCCTGCCTTCTGCTGGAACCACAGACCCCCCAGCTCACGCCACACTCCCCAGTGGCTGTCGGTCCCTGACAAACCTCGGTGGGAGGCCGTGTTCAGTCCCACCCCTCACACATGTGGTTGGCCATGTTCTCAATCTCTGCACTCCCACGCACGCTGTGGTCCACGTACGGGAGTCACACACACACATACACTCACCAGCCTGTCCCTCTGCCCCCGTCTTCCCCACTGGCACTGGGTGGCATCACAGGTTGGCCATTGGAAAGCATCCACAACATAACCAAAGGGGCCACAGTGGACGGGAGCTGCCTGTGGACCCCAATCCTGGCCCGGCCACTCACCGGCACCCACCCCGGACGAGCCATGCATCCTGTCTGGGCTTCAGCAGCCGTGTCTACGAGGACACCTACTTCGCAGGGACGTTGTGAGAACAAAATAAGGTGACACAAGCAACAGACCCTAGCACGGAGTAAATTACGTCGATGCTGGCAGTCATCATTCCACCTACGTAAACACACGGGCACTGGAAAGACTTTATAGAAACACATTAAAGTATCTGCTGTGGGTAGGGCTGGATGATTATCTCTCTGAGTTTGTAATTACCGTATTCTTTGTGCACTTCTGTGGTTTCCAAATATTCGACAACGAACATGTATAACCTTGATGATCAGTAAAAAAAAGTTAAATGTCAAAAGGAACACAAATACAGTCATTCCTTTCAACAGACATTTATAATCTAGAAAAGTAAACTTTAAGAACAGTGACAAGATATAAACCCCACAAGAACTGAAAACAGGTGTTCAAAGAATTACTTGAACGTGAATGTCCACAGCAGCACTGGTCCCAACAGCCACAAGGTGGACACAACCTGAAAGTCCACCAGCAGATGAACGGACATCCCTGCAGTGGAATATTACTCAGCCATTAACAAGGATGGGGTAATGATACACACTACAACACGTATGAAGCTCAAAAACATTATGTTAAATGAAAGAAGCCAGTCATGAAAGTCCATGTTTTATACGATTCCATTTATGCAAAATGCCCCAAATAGGCAAATCCATACAGACAGAAAGCTGGTCCGTGGTTGCCAGGGGCTGGGGGAAGGAGTACAGGGAAGAGACCGCGCTAGGGGTCCACGGTCCCCTTCGGGAGTGATGAACCTGTTCTAGAACCAGATGGAGGTGATGGCCACACACTGTGAATGAACCACATGCCAGGGCTTGTTCTTGTTCAGGTTACAATGGTGAACTGCACTGAAGTGAATTTCGTCTCAGTTAAAACAATGACGCATACGTGTATCCACCATATACACGCCACTGTGTTTACAAATGTGTAACGAATGGTTGGAAAAGATACACCGAACTATTAACAATGGTTCCTGCTGCCTGGTAGGGAAAGGAAGACAGGACTTTGTGCCTTCTTTTCCTTCTTCCTCCTACAATAAGCATGTATCTTCTTTGACATAAAGACTTTAACAAAAGTAAATAACATCAGATACAAAATGACAGGACAAGGTCTCTAGGAACAAAAAACAAGGCTTGAGGCTACACTGTAGCAGACGTGTAGTTCCAGAAATGACAGCCTGGATGCTCCCCCAGGAGGGGCAGAGAGAGGAAAAAGCATGGGCCTGCTCTGCTGCAGTGTCCTGGGCAAGTGCTTTCTTCTCGAGGGCCTTAGTCTGTCCATCTGTAAAATGGGTGAGTGGAACCTTGTAAGTGATCTTCCAATGTTTTTACATTTTTTAATTTTCAGATTTTTAAAAAGCCACAGAACTCCTTCTACAGTCATAACCTTCAATGGAAGCCCAACTCGTAAACAGATAAAAAGTGAGCAGTTCTAACTGAAAGGGTGATGGTTGGAGACACTCCGCCAACCTCAACCACGGGGGTGACACTCTGAGCCCCTTTGAGCCCCAGAAGTGCAGCGGTCCGGGAAAGACTGAGTCAGACCAGAGCCACAGAGAATCGAGTGTAGTCTGTTAACCCCCCAACAGGACATTCATTCGGAGGAAAACTCTCCCCAGCAGCAGAAGTGGGCAGAAGAGAAAAGGGCAGAGCTGGGGGGAAGCCCAAGCCAGTGACACCACAAGGAGCTGCTATCAGCAACAAATGCCATCAAGAGCCGGTGACCAGGAAGCCAAAGGTCCAGGGGGCAGATGGACGGGGACAGCCCAGCCCCCACACCTTTGTCAAGGTCAGGCAGATAACAGCTATCTCCGGGTCAGTGTTCCTGCTGCTCTAGGGGCACAAACAGGATGTTTGGAAAGAGATGACCAGAAGT